>JABANP010000114.1:0-130819 GCA_013115135.1 Perkinsus olseni | reverse complement strand
TCTTATGAGCTTCGCTACTCGCGCCTTCCTCGGCAAGACTGTCAGAAGTACGAGGACGGTAGGCGTGGAGCGGATCGGCCCTGGGAGTCTCAATGCGGTTGCTGGCCTACTTCACAACACCGGTAATGGCGGGAAACTTCAACCCCAGCCACTTTGATGATTAGTTTCAGCCCGCCATACCCGGGCTGAAGTGGGTATCGTAATTTCACACCGCGTACCGGACCGGAAGGAAAGCCTGGATCGGTTGGAAGAACGAAGTGTAGCGATTCCCGGGCCTTCTGCACATCCCGGCACGAAAGTCTCTCCCACGTTACGGCGGCGTTGCACCAGGGCGCCCCAATCTCGCCACCGGTGTCAGATCTCGACATAGTTGTTGCGGCGGAGGGGCTACAGGGCATCGGTGGCCTTGGACGGCGCTTCGAGGGGCCTCAAGGTCGCCCTTTGGAACGTGAGGATTTTCTCTTCTTCCTGGCACCAGCAGCAGAAGTGGGAGTACCATCATCCCTGCGTGCTCGTTGCATTGTCGCCAGGTACGAAACTCCTCCATGGTGGGGTACGCTATAATCCGAAAGATGCCATTTCTTTTAATCTGGATTATAAAGGATGCCTGTCCTGGTGTACGAGTGTAAGTAAGTCATTAACAGTGGACAACCTTCTAACCTGTTGGACTCATGAATGGAACACTCCACAGAAAATGCTTTTCGGAATTCGACGTTCTTTTTCGGCTGATAAGCCCAACTTTTGAACGTGGCTTAAACTTTGCTATCATCTGAGAGGCGGGGATTTCGCTTCACTAGTATGCATGACGCGGAGCTGCTTTTGGCGCCGAGTCGGACTCGGTATAGCGTAGAGAACCCTCTCCAGTGGCAAAAAGGGTATAAAACTCCTGGATGATTATGATAATCTCGTAATAGAATACCTGTATCATAAAGGTTATCATTTTATAATGTGTGTGTATCCTTCCAGGCACTTCGGTGAGCGTGCTCACATGCTCCACTGTTCGCCGTTCATGACTCAATACGTTTGACCATTTCATCACTAATGCCTTTGTACAAGCCTAGGGACATCCCTAATGATGTGGGCTGGACTCAAGATGTACGCGTGATACGTAGGGAGGCCGTGGAGGGAGCCCTGCTTCAGCTGCTAGGTACGAGTTTTGTGGTAACATCGCCGCGCTGTTTTCGCCTGGCCTTCGAGCGCTGCACCGGGTGAGCGAAGGTCCACAGCCTGCATATGGTACGCTACTGGGTCAGGCGGCGCTTCACTCGAGGCGTGTCCGGTGCTGCAGTTCCCGCTGCTGAAGAACGAAGGTTTACTGGCGATACCATGATGGCGTAGCAGAATCGACCTCAGGAGTGCCTCACGCACGCTGGCCATGACTTGCCGCAGTAATACAAAATCGGTGGTCACTCGCCTTGACCGAAGGCGAGGGTTCCCCGCCACACATGGGCTTCAATGACATCTGGTTGGTCCATTGGGTAGGTTGAAAAGCTACATCGAGCGGCTGGGAGGCGGCCACCGTAGCAAAACTACACGAATGTCCTCCAGTGCGTGACCAAAGATGAGCAGGGGAAATGTGCAGCGGAGTGAAGTACTGTCCTCTGCTGCTCGAGAGCTCTCAGCAAACTTTTCGTCGCTCAGGGGCGAAGGATGAGCTTTACTGCGGTGAGGACCTTTGAGGTCCACCGGTAAAATGGCGATCAACGCTTCACGGGACCCTTCTCGGATATCATCAGAAAAGATGCAACCCTGAGGAGCGGGGCTGGTGGCCGCTGCCGCTGGAGCGCATCTGGTCATGCCCATTGAGCTGGGGATAGCCGCAGTAGTAGCTACACTGCACGTACCGTCGCGAGGAGCGCGTGATGCCTCGCACTAACAGCCTCTCTGGACCGTCGGAAGGGGTCCCGGGCCACCGCGCTCCTGGTGGATGCGTATAGCCGATCTCTTGGGCTTCGCGACCACATATATGCGGCAGAAACGACTGCAACTGAAAAATTTGCGGCAGATTGTGTATCGTCGCAGCCGTTTTCTCCGAGTCACGTCCTGGCGCACCGTATATGTCCCTAAAAGTCGGCTCGCCGATTTCTCCGCGTAGGAGAAAACTGCTCGACACCGTAGCGGCTGCTCAGAAACCTCTACCGGTTTTGAGGTCCTGATTCTTCGCCAGCAGCGTGCGGTATGCTCATCCCGGAAAGCGCGCGCGGCGAGTCCTTTCTATATCTACCTGGGAAGCGGGTGATCACAGGAGTGATGGAGTCACGCGTTACCGCAGTTGAAGTTAGGGAACGACTGGTCGCATGAGCGATGCTGGTGCGAGTTTACTGGACGCCGCTTTCCGAGCCGTCCACTCGCCGGAATCGACGCTTAATCGTCGAGGAAAGCGTCAAAGCATCGCGGCTTGAACGCAGAAAGAGGATGTCGACTATTGTGGTCGGTAGTGTCTTCGGACCATGGTACCCGAGTAACTGTAACTTCAAGTCTTCGGTGACATAACGCCAAGCTGGAGCGGTTCCCGGTGCCGCTCGCTGGTTCCGGAGACCTAGTGCCGCCGGGACACCAGCAAGGCAGATGGGGCTTTCCCTTTGTAGAGGGGCCCGATGACTCAGCCCTCCTCAGAATAGACTCTCGCGACCATGAGGTCAGTGATCGACAGCACGACGTGTCCTGGTCAGCATTCGCGTGGAAAGTGGACGACTTGCAGGTGGGGCTCTCGCGTTTCGGTGGGCAGAGCGAGATAGTTGGTTCTACATGCAGGCTGATGGGCTGAGGATTGTTACCCTGAACGTGCTCTTTGGATCATCACCGCGGTCAGGTGTCAGCCGGCGTACGGCTGCAGAAATCCTTCAGACCGGCGCCGCTGGGCAGTCACGGCAGGAAAGCTGAGACGGCTCGTGCAGCTCTACTGCCCGTCGCACGCGATTGGTCGTTGCTTTTGGCGAGATTGCGGGATGAACTGCCTTTGAAGCCGCTGGTACCGCCATTGTTGGCCCAGGTTTCTCTGTTGGACACTGGTGGTATGACTCTTCTGATGTCCTCGCCGATCGTATGGCGATGGAGCTGAACAGAAGTTACGGAGTGGACCTCGACGAGTGGGCCCCTGCTTCTGCGACCGGTAGCCAGGACAGCCAGCCATTCAGGATGCTGTTCATCCGACTAAAGAGTCCCATACGGTACGTACGCGCCGGAGCTCTGCGAGTCTCGCCAGATCGACCAACACTTTGAGCCCACTTTGTCTCCCACGCCAAGTGGAGCTCTCCGGCGCTTGCTTCTAGGACCGTCATCAGCAGGCTCGAGTTTTCGCTTCTGACTTTTCGGAGATCTACTGGGCCAGCCATTGACAGGGAGGATGGCCAGAGTCGGCGGTTGATGCTATCGCGTACAGGACTCGAATGGCCTTCGATTGATCCGGGTGGGAACGAAGGCGATCCTACCTGAGGTACCGGAGCTGCAGCCGGAAGGCGCCCGAAACTGCCATTCTCTTAACCAGGATTGGTGAGCATTCATTGGAGACAGGAAGGGATGGGATAGAAGAGGGCTGCTGAGATGGAGAAGGCGAAGCAGTTCCCGCGAACCATGACATATGGTGAAGGCCAGACTACGGCGATGGCAGCGCCGCCGGACATACCGCGTGATGTTCCCAGAGCATATGTCCGCCGAGTGACCTTTCGCGGCTTCAGCGCAGGAAGCCATTCCGCACTCATCAGGAGTGCCTGCGATTGTATCACGCACTATAATTGTGCGCTGCTTGTGCGTGGCAGCGTCGTACTTTGTGCTGTCAGTACTCGAGTCAATATGCCGCTTCTACATAGCGGTCTTCGGATTTCTATGATTAATCGCCGCTCCAGTGCAGTACCCGGCGGCGAGAAGTTTCAGAGGAGCCTCGCTACTGTGCGACGTGGAGATGAGAGTAGTCCCTGAGAGGTAGAACATTGATCGGTTTTGAGCATGGATTCGTGGCGGGTTTCAAACGGCGGCCGTTGCCAGTGTTTCCCGAATGCTACTGCACCTCGATAGTACACAGGGAATAATATTGATCGTGTAGTTTACTTTGGTGGATTGGTTTACATGTTGTCTCTCAGCATCTCCAGCGGCAACAGCAGGGCTACGCTGGTATCGAGTTACTGCCAGCGAGCAATGCATGGAAGAAGGATGAGAGTAGAAATGGTCTGGTTACGCATCTCCAGTAGAGAGAGCCGAGGAGGTGAGAGCCAAGCGAGCCTTTCCAAGTGCCACGAAGATAGTTTTCTCAGTGGCGAAGACCACTTTCGATAGGTCGTCAGCATCCAAACGTATGGTTGGGCAAACAGCCCTGACCTGGTGGAGGAATTGGTATAAGGTACCAGCGCCAGCCGGCTCCACAGCATAGTGATCGTATTGCAGACCCTTTGTGCGGCGGGAAAGCTTGAAACTTAAACGAGAGGTTCGACGCCTCTTGCACTTAACCCTCATATCTCCATACCCGTCAGAACGTATTCTGTAACTAACCTCGAGATAGGGAGCCGCTTTCTCCTTGAAGACATACTCGCCCGGTGTCAGGCTGCCTCCTACCCTCATGAACTTGATGTCTTCATTTCGGAACGAGGTTGAGAAAGAGTCGCCGCTTGTGTAAGTCAAAATGGTCAAGTCCCCAGACTGGATACCACCATACGGCACGGTAGGATCGTTGTCAATGACGTAGTTCTTCAACAGTAACCTCTCGATAGACTTATACCAATCATGAGCACTGGCTCTCGGCCCTTCAAAGTCGATGGCGTAGGTGAAACGGTCGGTCTTTGACAAGGGGTATGGTCCGTGGGTGAACTCCTCAGGAGAAGGCCTAATGACACTGAAGCTGAAGGACCTTCCGTCTGGAGACCACGTCCCTGGTGTAGGCGGAACCCAAAAAGTGAAAGTAGCTTCATGGTTCTCATCCACGCCGTAGGTTATACGGTAGTCTTCCGTCTCGTGAACAAACTTGCCAACATCCTGAGCTGTGGCGACAATAACTAGGGCGTGAGTCATTACCAACCAATTCAAGGATAAATTCGACATTTGGAGATATTTTCAACAAGTCAACTTGAAGGCTGACACAAAGAGCATCATCCCGAAAAGACGATATGGTCATCGAAGCGAAGCACCGTTGGGTAGCAAAGGCTTGATGACGACGAGACATAAACACCCTCGAGGCCTTCCAAAACTCGTGTCCTGCTATGTGATCATCACATTGTGATAGGGACGCCATGAACAAAACGAAGCTTGTTGGCTGCAGTGTCACGTCACAAATGGTGACTCACCAAATGGGACACACCGGTTTGCTGAATTCAGTGACGCTCCGTCACAGGCGGCCTGTGAAGTCTGTTAAATTCACACTTCGGCGTGGGTCTCGAGGGTTCGACTCGAGGAGTCTATCCTAAGCGATCAACGGTCATTGAAGGATGTCGTGCCGTTATTGCATTTACTTCTGTCACCCAAACACTATAATCTTCGCCAGTGAGGTAGTTCTTAACAGTAATCTCTCGATAGACTTATACCAATCATGAGCACTGGCTCTTGGCCCTTCGAAGTCGATGGCGTAGGCATACTGCCTCGATCTCTGACAAGGGGTATGGGCCCGTGGGTGAACTGCTCCAGGAGAAGGCCGAAGGACACTGAAGCTCCGGTAGGACGTTCTGTCTCGAGACCGCCTCCTGGTGTAGGCGGAACCCAGAAAGTAAAAGCTAGCTTCGTGGTTCTCGTCCACATCGCTAGGTTATATGGTAGTATGCCGTCTCGTGAACAAACTTGCCAACATCCTGAGCTGTCGTGACGGAAACCAGGGCTTGAGTGACTACCAACCAATTCAGGGGAAGAGTCATCATCTTTGGGAAGTGAGGTATTATCCCCAAAGCGTACTTGGAAGCTGACATAAAGAGCATCATGCCGACAGTACAGCGTCGTCAAAGTCTCTCGCCGGGAACTAAGGACCTCGGCGACTTACATGCCCTGATATGCGATAGAGAGTCTCTATTGTCTCTATTAGGGGACACAATGAACAAAGCTGGAACGCGTTTGTGTGCGCCATACACGCCCAATCCAACTCGCTCTCCTGCGTGGAACTGATCCTATGAAACGGCTTGATTCCAGCACTGCTGGCTTTCAGCCAATCGCGATTCATGCCACTTGTACTAGTTCTTATCCATCATGGCTGCACCTGCTGACAAAGATACTCCAGTTGCGTCCACGTCACGTCGTGTGACGCCACAGCGGGACATAGCTGACGAAGCATCGCTGAGTTCAGCGACATTTGAGCAGGCCCATCTCGTTGTATTAGATTGCGCATTCCTGTGCTGATTCCCTATTTAGTGTCTTAGCCTTCTAAGTGGTCCGCTGGTATGGTACAGCAGCAATGGGGGAGGTGACTTCAGTGCGGGATCTTCGAAGAAGCCGGTGGCGTTACGCCTCGGCAGTTGATCCAATAACTCTCTCTTGTATGCTCTCTTGGGCATCACTCCATCTGAGATGGATCAGCCCTTCCGCTTGATTGCTGGCGCTTTCACGGTTTCCACACGCCTTTGAGAAGGCGTGAGAAGTCGAGAACACATTTCAACTCAAAGTTTTCGAGTAGTGTAGTTGTGGCAGGTAGCATATTGAGGGAAGCATGGTGAGAGATTGGACGTGAAGTCCTGCAGCTCGCCCCTGGTCCCCGCAGACGACGTCCCTCATATTACGAGAATGGTTTAATACCGTAAGTTGTCTCACTACTTTGCGCTGTCTTCAGCATACCTCGACAACCGCAAGTTCTTGGCTTGTCAGGCGATGCTCCCTAGGTAATGGAGGGTGAGGAGAAGTCCAGCGGAGGAGTCAACTCCTGTGGGAGGAGGGCGCGTAAGCATACGGTAACTAGACTCCGCCACAGGTGAGGCACCCGCGTTTTTGGGGGGCTGATGCTATCGACAGTGTAACTTAGAAGCCGATGCTGGCATGACTGGCGGTGATCACTTCATTGCGATGGTTATATTATTTCGACCTCTTTTGAGACTCTGAGGCTCAGAGTCTGAGCTGTTTAAGCCTCTATCATATCCGACCACCGCCTCGCCGCGAGACTCTCGCGTCCAACTGGGTTCTAGCTACTGGGATCGGTATACTTGCAAGCAAAGCAGGTCGTCCAGAAAGCCCAGTCGTTGGTGAGCGCGTGTTACAGCGCTTATAAAGCCCCACGGGCCCCGAGCAATCTCGGATCTGCCAGCAAGTTGACACACCCGGCAAACCATGGTCTGTTGTATAACCTAAAGTAGTTCAGATGGGTGAAACGGTCTACGCAGGAAGGAAAGAGGGCTTCTGCTTATTTTGTGCACTCTTAACCTCATTGCCTCACCGGTTATCATTTCCGGCCACCTTCTCCTGTCCAACTGGACCTAGTGTCCTCGCCGGGAAAGCGGACCATGCAAGAGCCCAATCGTAGCTGAACGTAAGTGTCATCGCGAAGACAGCCTTGGAGCCTGCGGGCCGCAGGCTGAGTCAGTGTCAAACTAGTCATTTGCCAAACTCAAATCGCTCTAGTTCATCGTCTACCCAAATTCAAATGAGCGAAACGGTTCGAACAGAAATGTGAAAAAGGCTTCTCAGATAGGGTGAACGAATCTTGGGATACTGTATGCTACCATTATTTAAGCTGATCACTGCTATGAGAATAAAACTATCGGTCCATTCACTGTAGCAGCATCCGTGATACTGGGGCTGTTATCGCCGAGCTAGCGAGGAAACCGCGGGCAGACAGCGACAGGCTATGGAAGAAAATTATGAGGCATATATGAATGAGAATGACTTGAAAAATCGGCTCGCTGGAGACGGAGGAGAAGTCGGGACCGACGCCGTCGGTCCGACGGTAGATCAGGCATTTCGGCGACCAGTCAGAACATGCGAAAGTACTTTCGTTAGGAGATCAGCGAACAGCGCGTGGTATTTAGCGTTGCTTCTCAACCCAATCGTAAAACGAAGACTTGCGGGGAGACTCGGCGAGAGGAAGACGAGATCTCTGGAATTTCACGAAGATCGTTGTCTCATTGGCAGCGACCACCCGCTTTGAGGTCGTCTGACTCCACAAGACGGCTTTGCTCGGGCAAGCACGTCTGACCGCATCGAATACTTTGTTCCAGCCATCGTCCGAGCTACTCCAGGTAGCCTCCTAGGACTCCGCGGCGTAGTACTTGGAGGTCTGATGCGGCCCAAAGCGTCTCGACAACCGGAAATGAAAGCGAGGGGCGCTACGCTTCTCATGCATTTAGCCTCGTATCCTTACGCTCCCATCACGGCGTATCCTGTAAGCTAGCTTTGAACCTAGGATGGGTAGATGACCTGTATACGTATTTACTCAGCCACCGCATTTCGACCGTTCCTCACGAGGATGATCGGCTTGCCCCGGAAGTTGATGGAAATGGCGTAGGGTCTCGTAAGTGATAACAGTGAAGTCTCCATCCTTAGTACCAGCTGGTGGAAGCTGTCATCGGCAGGCGTGATCCAAAAAGGCGCCTCTGAAAAGCAAGCTTGACTCCGGTGAAAAGATCGCGAATAGTCCGGGGAGGAACCGCCCTTCGCAAGGAATAGAAATATGTTTTATTGCCATCATCGCTCACCAGGGGACTAAAGCAGGGTGAAAGTGAAGTCAAAAATCGACCGCAGCCCGCGGTCCAGGCTTGACGTGTGTCTTGAGGGTGAATACAGCTTTAAAGTCCGCCTCCACTCTGTAAGTTATAGTACAGTCTACTGCCTCGTAGATGTACGTGCCCGGCTCCAGAGCTGTAGTGAAGATGAACACAGCTTGAATGACCGCCAACCAAGTCGGGATGGAGTTACTCATTGGAAGGAAAGGTTTGAGCGAAAAGCCTTTGACAGAGCTGAAATCAATGAGAGTTGCGTCCGTAGAAGCTGTCGGGATCTCGATCGACGAAATATGGCGGCGAGATCCATGGAGCGCGATTGTGACTGCAAGGTGGGGAGGAGCAACGAACGACGATCGATGAACGTTCCGGCGTCACCTCGCCGGCGGTGACGCGCCCCGTTGCGGGCTCTCCGTTAGGGCGTTCCGCCATTCCAGGCAGCCATCGGTCATATCTACGAACAGCGAGGTTGCCATGATCATTCGATACCTCTCAATGGGCTCATCTGATGAGCCTCATTTTCGTAAACGGAGTTCACCGAGGAGCTGGCGAGTGTCAACCGTTATCGTCTCTTTGATGATATCGCGCTCACCGAAGTGAGCCCGCCGAGCTGTTCTTACCAATGGCTTTTGTCAATGCCCCGCCGCGACAGCGTACTAACGCTGAGTGTTGGCACGATGCAAATCTTGCAAGGTTCATCTGAGCATATACGTCTGTTCCGCTGTACTTGTTATACCTCTCGTGATCTGCTCAATGTGAAGGCGAAAAATTTTTCGCCCACCCGATGAAGGGGAACCTCCCTGCGCGGGGAGCGGAGTGCACAGAGGCTGGGCTGCGAGGATAAGCGTCCGTTCGTCACAAAAAGGAAAAACTTGTCGAACGCAAGAGCCCTGATTTGCGGTTTAATGAAGGTGAAAAGAGCGATACAGAGGATGATGGCTACTTGGCGATCATAGGTGATGGAAATCTCATCCTGCTCATCTACAGAGTGAAAATCTGTTTCCTCTGCAGATTGGCATGCATCTGATGAACATCCACTTCGACACTCTACACAGTCTATCCGCCAATCTATCACGTGATAGCAACAACCATGGGACTGGGTTCTACGGCGGCCCGCCATTGGCGGGTCAGACACCAGTGGTAGCCTATAGAGAACATGAAGTTGGATGAACGTCGGGGGTCTTAGAAATCGGATAATCTCGAACGAGCAGATGTGAAATGGCACGCCGGAGCCGGCAGCAAAGGGACTGGGCAGGATGGGCCTGGATAGTACTGATAAGAGTAGATATTAGCGAACATCCGGTAGTCTATCGCATGGCGCTGCTCGAGCCACTTGGGCATAGAGATTACCTCACCTTGGTGAGAGCTAGACGAGCTCCTCAAACCGTACGTAGATCGTTCTATCAGTGACGAAGACCACCTTCTTGAGATCGTCGGCACCGAGAGATATGCCGGGGCAAACACGCTTCACCGCCGTCAGTAGCTTTCCCAGCTATGGTGCGATCTTCTCCTTTCAACTGGCTCCACATCATAGTACTTGAAGGTCCTCTGCGCCCCAAGGCGTCCAGACAGCTTGAAACGGAAGCGACGGGGACCACTCCTTCCACATTCAACTCGTATCATTACGTCCCCATCATCGCGTACCTTGTAGACCAGCTTGACCTTAGGACGAGCAGGTGACCTGTAAACGAACTTACCCGGGGACCAGCTTCGCGTTACCCTCATGAAAAGGATCTCTTTGTTACGGAAGTAAGTAGTAAGAGAGTTGTCATTTCTATAAATTGGAAATGCCAGGTCACCGTACTGAATACCTGCAGGTGGGAAGGAACTACCGGACCCGTCCAAACCGGCTGTCCGAAAGCAACGGCCGATAGCAGTGTACAGATCAGTCAGGCTTGAGGGAGGATTCGCCCTCCCACGTTGTAGGAGTAAGTAGAACCTTTTAATGTGACTCAGAGGGACGGTCTGCATGCTGAAAGCGATGGAAGCGCGGTCAGGGTAAAACCCGGTTTTCGGTCGTGCCGAGAATGAGAATACAACTTGGTGGTCCTCGTTCACTCTGGAGGTCATTTTAAAATCTTCCGCCTCGTGGACGTACTCGCCAACCTCTTTGGCTCTCGTCATGAACAGAGCTTGGATCGCTATCAGCCAAGTCGGGACGAAGTGAACCATGCTCTCGTCGAAAAACTACATTGAGGAGAGTGAATGCTGCGAAAGAATCAACCGTCGAGGGGCTTTGTCCCACAGAAGGTCGGCTTTTGTGCAGCCGGCTGTGCTGGACCTGTTTACCGTTGGCATAGTTGTGCAATGAACGCTCCAGCGTCGCGTCACCCTGAGGGAGCAGCGACGCCCGCCATCTTCAGCTGTGGCCTATGGCCGTGTTGCTTCTCCGTTGTTGCTCATAGGCAACTTAAGACGAGGAGGAGCGTAGAGCTTATCTACTGTTGCTCATAGTCAACACAAGGCGAGAAGGAGTGTAGAGCTTATCTACTGTTGCTCATAGTCAACACAAGGCGAGAAGGAGTGTAGAGCTTATCTACTGTTGCTCATAGTCAACACAAGGCGAGAAGGAGTGTAGAGCTTATCTCACTGTTGCCTCATAGTCAGCACAAGGCGAGAAGGAGGTAGAGCTTATCTACTGTTGCCTCATAGTCAACACAAGGCGAGAAGGAGTGTAGAGCTTATCTACTGTTGCTCATAGTCACCACAAGGCGAGAAGGAGTGTAAAAGTCTGTCTACCTAGTTCTATTCGGGGAGTAATACTCCCGGAGTATTAGCTATGCACGCATGCACAAGACTATCGGCGGATGATGAGTAACACTTTTCCCTCCGAGTAGAGAAGTAAGAGATGTTGAGATGGAAAAAGAGAGAAGTAACGAACGATAAGGGATTCTCCGTTGTTGCTCTTAGTCAGCCCAAGGCGAGAAGGAGTGTGAAGTCTTTCTAACTTTCCTTCTAAGCTTACCCTTTCGAGGGGGATAAGCTATGCACGCATGCACAAGACGATCGGCGCATAATGAGTAACAGGCCGCTAACCCGTCATATCTACAAGCAATGGCCGCCGCTATTGCTCAATGAACTCCCGCTAAGATACGTAGCCCATAGTGTGTATTGTGGTTGACGAACATCGCTGATACTCCACAGTGTGCGTCCTACACCATAGCCCCATAGCCGAGCTTTTTCTTGAGTTCCTGTTCACGTAGTTTAGTCGGTCCCCAGTGAGGCGATCTCCCGGCTTTCGATTGAAGTGCTTTCTAAGCTTTTCCGGATCCCGAGTTGAAAAATTTGGGAGTCTTTTTCTCGCGGGAGAGCTCTTCCGAGTTCGGATAATCGTAAAACCTTAAACAACCTCCGAGTAACCTCATGACCCCCTCTATAGTGGAAGCCATTCCACCTCATCAGGATGCTCGCTATTGTATCACACTATAATTGTGTGCTTGTGCGTGGCAGCGCCGTAGTTGTGTTGCAGTACTCGAGTCAATACGCTGCTTCTACATAGCGGTCTTCGGATTTCTATGAGTAGTAATCGCCGTCTAGTGCGGCTTCTCGGACGGCGGCAAACGTCAGAGCTCGTTACCGTCCTTCAAAGTCTTACCAAAGAAGGAAGAGGACAAACAATCACCACCGTTGCCCTGTGATGCGACAGATCGGAGATGGTACGCCCCTGCCAGCAGCCGTCGAGAGGTGAGCTGGGATCGGTCTAATATAATCACCGTCCATCCTCGTGGTGATGTGACCGTTCTTGGGCCTAATTTTTCGGCTTGAAAAGGAGCCTGTGCGGAATGTAGCGGGCGAGTTGAGGAACCGACGGGCTGCCGTGAACAGCGCGCGTTGTCCTCAGCATCTCCTCGGCGACAATCAAAGTACTGCGCCGGTTAGGCGGGCCTTCTTGTGAGCGAAGAGTTGACCTGCACAGACGGAGAGTCAGCCTGTTGGGAGGAGAAAACGTAGACTCACATACGCTGATGACAACAGTGACGATGATTCTGACGTTGATGAATCGGAAGACGAAAAAGTATGCGCCAGTTTTGACACAATTGAGGGCGATCTGATACTCAGGTGGTGCCTGTTGTTAGGCCGCGAGGCTCTCATTATGAGAGCGCTTAATTCAGCATCGGCATTTGATGTCGAGTCGTATCATGATCTGACATATGGCACTGAGGCCTCCCGGCAGTTCCTGATGGTGGTGGATAGGACGGAATGCAACCGCATCAAGAGGTCCCTCCGGTCGTCGATTGATCATGAGGATCGATGATGACTCCCATGATCAGTGCTGCGGCCCTGACCGACAATACGGTTACCCTGGGTACTTGGAGGAGACCTTTGGAGAGCCCGAATGGTGATGATGATGAGGTCACTAGGGAGGAGATCGAGGCCAAGGCTAGAGGTGAGATGCACAATGATATGCTCCTTCGAGAGCCCACCGCTCCGCCGTCAGGTTGGCCCCCTACGCTGCAGCATGCCTTCGGGCGTACTACATGAGACTAGGACACGTACGCCACGCCCCCTGATTGAACTATTGATGACGAAGTGCGAAAATTATTTTCTTTCTGAGGTACTCGTACCCGAGCTGGATGCATCCGGACAAGCTTTGCCGACGCTAAGGGCCGTAGACCAGACCATTCTGGACTACGATCAGTCCACCATGAGAGTGCCTGATCTCAGAGGTCAGACCGCGTCACTTTAATCGCCAAAATGAGATCCTTCCCTCGTGCAAGAGAGCTCCAGCGATGAACCGCACTGTAAAATGCGTTGAGATGTCATTTATCATGAAGCATCATCCCGAAGAGAATTGCCATTTTCATATCGAACTCGCACGTACAGTAGTCGTTAGCCGCTGAGCTCGCGTGTCGTTTTCGGCGCTGGAAGGTTTTGCTCGTTGTAGACTCGGCGAGCCGGAAGAAGGAGGAGGGCCACTGCACGCCAAATGCTCTTGCAGTACTGGGAGGTGAAGGCGAAGCACTTTGACGAGATCACCTTTGTTCAAAGTGGGCAAGTTCTACGAGATCTTCTACTACGACGCGGTCTCTCGCTCAAGCCGCCTGCAACTTGCGCTGGATGGGGAACAATAAAAAGCCACATGTTGGCTTCCCGGAGGTGAGCGTTCGTGTGACGGTGGCTCTCCGTGATGGGCGGTGACAAGAAATATAGCGGACCGTTCCGAGAGTCCGCGGTGGATCCTCCCACAGATCGAGCGAATGCCGCCCTCTTCAAGATACCCATCTTTTCACCACCCCTCGAGTGGTCCGTAGGAGTAGTATTTTGCCGCAGGTGTCGTTGTACGAGTACAGCAGCATACCTGTTAATGCGGGATACCGTACAGTGGTGGTCGAGCAGGTTGGAGAGGGTGGGGAGATGAACAAAAGGCCAGGGAAGGAAAGAGCGATGCCGTGGTGAAGAGAGAGGCCTGCCAGGTGGGCTGCTGGATGGCATCGTTGCGTTTCTAGCATCACTCCATGATACTCAGCCTGTCGAAGGAGGAGCTTTAAAAAGGAAGTTGACTCCGTCAAAAGTGCTGATCATCCAACCGTCCCCTGATCGACACCGATCAGTAGATGCATCCCAGGATCCTGGGATGGCCCTCATCGTCGTATGATGAGTCCTGCCTACTCTAAGGATGGTCTCTGTCGTGTGGAACCATCTCGCACTGCGATTGCTTGTCCAGGCCCACTCCGCGGGGACGTTGACGCACGAGGTGATGCTGAAGAAGTCGCCGTCCCCAGCTCCAGCCCAACTACCTCATGGCTCTGTGGTTCGGGTGACGCTTCCGCCCATCCTGGTACGTCGTCGACCACCCTCTCGAGATGGTTGGAGCCCTCCCTTCTGTCAGGCTCCTTGGGTGAGCGTCTGTCGTTCGGCTGCTGCGTGGTTGACTGTACAACCTCCACTTTCAAGCATGGCTGGTTCGAGGACAAGTCTGACTCGTCAGCTCCTGCGGACGATTTTGATAACCCTGCAACCGAGGGAGCTGCTGGCCGATAAAAAGCAGGTCGTCTGCGGTCCTGTGGAAGATTCTTGAGGCTCTGTAGGCCGCTGGCTCTCAGTACAGCTGATAATTGAGTAGAGGGAGAAGTTGATCGTCTGTTTCACTGAGGGAGTAGTTGACTAGACCGGGACGACGCTGTCCTTTTAAAGGAGAATGAGCGTTTTAATGCTTCGTGTTGTGCATCTCCGCGCGATGTTGTTCCTGGAGGGCCCGTCCGGTTCCCGGGTCCAGTCCTGTGAAGATTCTCCAGGCCCTGTGGGCGCCTATCCTGACTAAGGCCTCTAAGCATGGCGATAGTTGGGTAGAGGGGTGAGGTTCATCGTCCGTTACGCAAACTTTTTGGACTGGAGCGAGAAATTCAACTAGCTCTTGGGGATTGAGTCTTTAATGTTTTATAAGCCTATGCCTTCTCACCCGCCTTGGCGGTGCCGAGTGGCCCATGCTCAGAATCCATACTAACAGCGGTGCATCGCCTCGTGCAGAGTCTCGCGGTTCCACCTCAACTGTCACGCCGCAGTGGCAGCACTGGGACGCCGACACGGATCTTAGCCTCGAAGCACGGCAAATGTGAGAGATGTACTGCTTTGTGGTGAGCATCCTTTCGTCAGGAGGGGATGAACTGCTGCCCGTCCAGTAGCGTGCGGTGCCGTCCTGGGCCTCATCTGCGGCAGTGCAGGCGGTAGCTGCCTTTACGAAGCGGTGTAAGGCACGGAGAAAGCGTCCTTGTCCGGGCGGCGTTCCCCAGGGGTCGCGCCTCGGTTATAATCGGTTCTGCTCTACTGTCCCCCTTTGCGCCACCGAACTCAGGTGACGTCCTTCGCCACTTTGGGGAGAGGCTGGAGTACATCTGATGCGGGCGTGCTGGTTTGATACTCGACGCCAATGCTTTGAGCAGCTCTGAGGTCCTCTCGAGTGAGTTGCTGTCCATGCCCTCTGACGGAGGCTTGGGTATCTTCTCTCCGTAGATACCGGATGGTAAGTTGGAAGGCTCTCTTGCTGGACCAACCCTAGACCACACTGTGACTCCTTTCGGCAGCGCATGCTGCGGCAATGGGTGTGTTGTCCGATGAGAAAGAGGGTGACATCGATAGAAGACTTGATGTTGCGGACCGGCTCCTGGAGAGAGGGAACTAGTCTCGTAAGCTGGGACTTCGAACAATCCGGCTATCCACCGCAGGATCTCGACGTAGATATGACCACTTCATCTGGGGACTAATGGTGGTTTTGCCTCAGCCTCGCATGTTGCACATTTTCATTTCCGTTTGAGTGTCGCTGCTGCCGCGTAGCATAGTGGCCTCAGCCCCGTGACTGTATTATAGAGATATTTTATATTACTTTTATCGTAGGTTGCTATTCTTATCATAACTCTTTCCATACTTGTATTAGTCGTTTCCTCATCTTATACTCTCGCCAACTCTGATGGGAGCATTTGAAGTTAGACTCAGCCGTACTTCGAATGCTGTCGTAATAGCCAACATAATAATACTTTCCCTATTTTGATGTTGAATATATAAGATAGAGCGCATCCATGCTTCTCATCGCCTCTCTAAGTCGACCCATCGCAGCGTCTCGGCTTCGCGAACTCCGGCTCGAAGATGGGTAAACTGCCGGATATCGAGAGAAGACAGAATAGAGTGTTCGCCCTCGGCCTGCAGAGATGGAAAGGGAAGGCCGTTCTCTACGGTGAAGTACTCCGCTGCTGAGCGATGTGAAACTCTTCCACCGCTTTGCGTGGAAGGTGGAGCTCGTCGCGTATAGCACAGTTCATGGAGCTGTCTGGCCGCCCTGAAGGAGGCCGACGACAGCCTGCTAAGGTAGGCCTAGTCTCCCGCACGAGTGGATGGTGGTTTTATGCGACTGACAGTGTGTGGACAGCGTAGTGCTGTTTGTGACCTCTGGGAAGGTTCGCGATGGCGGCGACAAACTGCCGGCATTGCTGCGATGAGCCTCGTTCCCGTGGGAGCTCGGCCATGCCGATGGTGGTATCCTGGATGAGCTGGGCAGCAGAGTACAGGGCAGAGTGAAGCCACAGGATACTCTCCGTCCCGCGGTAAGCTCTAGCGGTGCGCTTTTGAGCTGCTGACGTATGCTTTACACGCGGATGCTTATGTCTTGTTCTCCAGAAGGGGATCTCTACTGGGCTGATTAGTTGCAAGGGTGAAGCAGCAGAAGATACCCTCGAACTCGGAGGGAAAATATGTGCATCACGCAAACGGATAATCTCATGAGGGATTTCTAAATCTTCTCTGTGAAATGGAATCTGTACGAGTCGCTTCGGGTTCCATCCTCAGGGGATGCTATCCGGCCTACGACGGAAGCTACAGGTCGAAGATAAAGCGAGGTATCAAGTCCGATCTACAAGAGAGGAACGGAAGAACATCTGCAATGATCATCTTAAAGGATGCAAAATGCAAGAGGCGAAGTCCGCAGCGCGTAAGTACAGGTAGACGGGTCTGTAAAGCCTGACGGTCCAATGCAAGCAGCCGACGGCGGTCAGGGTATGAAATCGAAGTTCCCCGGCGATGCGCGCCGCGGAACCGAGGAGCATGGTCCTGAGGTCAGCCGAGGAAGGGCTTCGTCAGGCTTCTGTCGCGGGAGGTGGGCATGCACTGCGCAGTGGGTTGGAGAAGACAGGACGCTGCTAGATACGCGAAATGAGCCAGATGAGTTGGAGAAGACTGAGGAGCAGATGGCGACCGCCTCTACCCTTCATGGCACAGCTTTTCGGGAGGACTTCCCACAAGCCACACCGTCCGTCAGGATATGGTAGGTGGCACCGTCTCGTCTTTCCTTCGCTGGCGAAATTTGATGTTAGTCGATCGGCGAAACTGATCGATGTTAGGTTCAGAGGCTGCTGCGCTCGACTGTCTGCTCTCGCTCGGAGGCTCGGCCCGAAGTGGGCCCATGTGCCGACCGGAGATCCTCGACCGGCAGACTTCGGTTCCAATCCTAGACCTCCAAGACGGGCGCCATCCGGTACGGCATTGACTAGCAGCCTCCATGCGTGACGCCCTCATGCGGTGTAGGTCCGGTAGGAGGCTGTCTTAAGCGCGTCAGGAGAGAGTTCGTGGCTAATACCGTGGGATGGGCGTTCATGGTAGCCCTCGACCACGCTGCTGAGTCACCGGTCCTAATATGGGCGGCAAAGTGAGCCTGATGGAACACTGAATGCTAGCTTGACGCAGGAGCCATCTCGCCCCATACGTACACTGATGAGCGAAACATTTGGGCTTCACAGAGCATCGACGAAATGTCGGAAGTGGGAAGTCGCTGGCTTGTTTCGCTTCTTACTAGCTATCCCGTACTGCATAACGGATATATAGGTATAGTGTATCCTTTTGCGGATTAGCTAGCAGGTACCGTCCTCCGTCCTGAGTAGCTACCGCTGTCATCATTGCGCAGCTAAAAGTCGAGTGCCGGCGTCAGTAGGGGATGTAGCCAGCTGCCCTCGGAACCGCACCTCGGCGGAGAGAATCAATGCGTTTGAGGATTTTCCTCCTGATCGTGTGGCAGTCTCAGTTTTAGGTTCCGTTTTTGACACCAGTAGATCGCATCTTCACACAGAATCGGGCCAGAGACTGATCCCCGATCAAGAGCACCTCTCATCAGCCTTGAGGAGACCGGAGCCGTCCTCAACACGCCACGAAGGATTCCCTTTGGCAGTCATCGATGAGCTTGGTAGCGTCATCCAGTCCCTTTCTGAAACTCGAATCGACTCAGGCCGTCACTTCCGGAATCATCGTTCTGGTGGATATTCATAATAGCTCGTTCACTATATCCTCGGCCATTGAGAAGACCGACCGCTTGTCACCTTGGATATAATACTATCTCTCAGGGCGTGGAACGTTCACCTCTGCATCGAAAGCGCCATCGCTCACGCTGTTCTTGAGAGGGTCGCGCAGCACTTCGGCTGCACTATTCGCCACTCACTATCATCAATTTAGCCGAGGATGAAACACTCCTGCCACTGGACTGTAAGGGCCTTCTGCTGTCCACACCTTCAACCTGCATCAGCAGTCAGCGTCCGACCGTGCTCTGGTCTCGGCAGATACCATCAAGCATGCCTCGTGAACCCAACCACCCGCGAAGTGACCTTCCTCTATAAGTTCACTAAGGGTCGTTGCCCGCAGAGCCATGCCATGCACGTAGCGAAGATCGCTGGATTACCTGAGGTCGGTTTAGGCCGGGAATTTCTGGGACGCATCCCTCTATGTTCGACGACGATGCTGAAAGATTGGCGATGCGTCGGGGGTGTTACGACCGTTCATAACGGTCCGTTATGGCTGCCCGTCTAGAGCTAGCGCTGTTGTCAGGTTATAGTGGAAGAAGCCAGGGAGATGTCAGCAGTTTTCCACTCTGCTGTGAAGTCGTCGGCCGTCCCGTCTGATGACGAGGCCCTTGGCAACTTCTATGATTCTGTCAAGCACGTTGTAGCTTTTTGATTTTCTGCTGCGTCTTAACTTATTGTGTTGGTCCCGAGTGGGAAGTGGCCAACTTATATTCCGATACTGGAAGGCTGCTATAAGTCATAACCTATGATGCCTACAGTGCGCACTATTTGAAGAGAGCGGTATATCTCAACGCGAGAACTCCTTACTACTACGAGAACTAAGACGAATTACTTTCTCAAACTTTGAGCTCATACTCTCATGAACACAGCACTGAAAGGATATTACCGAGTGAGACACCACGAAACGTTTATTCGGACAGTACCAACTCGGACACTTGAATTGCCCGGCCATACCGTTTCGCGAACGGTTCGCGAAAATCAAGCTCATATGGTGACCGGCTCCGGAAGCTCCATGCTATGGTGGGACATCCTGGGCAGAAGTACCTGTCCGTCTGAAGGCAGTGGAGTATCCAATACTTGAGGGCGTGCTGTGCCTCACTTGCACGTTCCAAGCTATACAACAAGTACGGCGATAAGCAGCCGTTCTCATGATCTACTGATCAATTCTCTACCCAAGCCTACACCTGCGAAGTTCAATTCGAAGTTGATTTCCTATCGGTATGTGCCTGGTTCGGTTGGCACTGTACGAGTTTATTGGCGAGCGAAGTGCCAGTGTCTCAAGTGGTCATGTCCGAATTGGACCAGGCAGCCCAGCCGTTGTTGTCGGAGCTGCCACCGACTCAGTTGGCAGTGTTGTAATCTGTGGTGTACGGGATCATGCCTTGTACGAGTTGACCACTGTCCGAATTGGCACTGCCTCAGTTGGGATACACCCGTTTGGTAGAGCTACGACTCCTGCGCACCGCTTTCGATGTGGTTTAGCAACCTTTCCGGAGTGTGGCTGTGGAGCACCGTTTGGTGACTTCCGCCACTACTTTCTGTCGCGTCCCTACTTGGCACCTGCACGGAAGAGGGTGGCTGCGGGAGTGCCCTACCATCTCTACAAGATTGTGACGGACTTGAAGCGCCGTAAGGCCTTCATTCATTTACGACGTATTCACACGAGGAAAGCTGGAATGGCTCAGCTGACTTGCCGCTGAGGTCATAAACCCTTTCAGAGTAGGAGACAGAGCGCAGGTGGAGCCGCGACACCTGTACGACAGTTTCTGACGTCACTTGACGATGTTACACGGTGTAGCCATGCGTCGAGAATGGTTTAGCCAAGTGATTCACAGCTCACCACTCCTGGTGCACCTTCTTCGACGAATTTACAAGGCCGCGAATGACTATCAACTCACTACCGCCTGTAGCTGCGCTGTCCTATCACGGGCTAGAGTGTACGTTCAAATGTTGATACGTACGGGTGTGGGGCACGCAAGCGCGGGGGAGGATGCGATGAGTAATCGCGAGAGCAATCACAGCGCGGTAACGCTTCTGGGCTCACGCAACGCTTGAAGGCAGCTCATACTGAGAGACCGGATAGCCGAGTTTTCTCGGCCACTCAGTTTGCTACTGCCTCGAAATTTTTGACGCCGTCGTCGGCGGCTAGTAGGCTCGCTAGCCCGCTGTGCCAGGATAACAGCACCCACGGCATCCTTGCTCTTCAGGTTTACGACAGCCCTTGTCTTCTCCTTCAATGCGCTTCGCTATCCTCATGGTCGCTGCTACCCTCATGGCCACCTTCGGTCTCAAAGTCGATGCCTCGCCGAGAAAACTCAATTGGGGCGGATGCCCTCCGACTTGCCCTCCTGGTTACCACTGTGGCTGCGAAAGACACGGCTGCCGTTGCGAATAAAAGTGTTATTCATCGTCACAGCATCTATCAGGGATAGTTCGTATCCTCCCCAGTGACGGACGTGGCTAGAACGTCGAGGCCCCCCTGTTGTCCGACTTTTTCTTTCTACGCTCGGTTGGCTGCCTTGCTCACCATTGGACAACCTGTCAGACGGCGCTGCTCTGATTTTTCCCCAGTTGCCCAACTGCTCTCCGATGGCGGAATGAGGCAACAGGGAGATGTTCCCTCCCTGTATGGTGAAATATCGCTGCTCATTATGTAGTATTCACTAGTCGGAATAGTTTATATCGGCATCAATCATGTTTTTTTCGTCTGTAGTCCCGCTCTAGGTGATGCGAAGTCCGCAATGCGAAGCTTTTGCTCGGGCCGAGCCATGGCCACCAGTCCCACTTCTACGTTTTAATCGGGTCGTCGACGGCCTGAACTACATTTGATCGCAGTGCTTCGAGGTTCCGCATTCAAGTCCCCTCCATCGAGTTAGATAGTACTGCGTTCAGTCCATCGAACAATATAATGAATCTCGTACCGCATCCAATGCAGTGCATCGAGAAATCGATTGTACACATGGTACAGCATATCGCGCCTTCAGCCGCGATGATGTAACTGAGAAGAGGCTGCGGCAGCCTGGCTGCCCTAAATGCCTCAGTGGGCTCCATCAGAACTTCTGATTCAGAAGTTAGGGGCTCCGGAAGAGTTTGACCGCGAGTAACTGTACCGGCACTACACCCAGGGTCTCGCCTCTCAAGTTGAGAGTCTCAACAGATGGTCTCGCGGATAGACACATCCCGAGAATCATGGAGAGACTCCTCTCTTCTCTGGCAGAATGACTGGTATTCACGTCCATACTGGTAATCGGCAGTGAATCGCGGCTAGTCCCCTTTGCCACAGTCTCCCGGATGGAACCGTCACGGTTCAACCGTGGTGAGAGTCTGCCGGCGGTGAAGCAACGCCCGGCTATCCAGCTCAGAACTTCGTGCGGTCCGATGGCTCAACTTGACTAGATACTCGATTAACCACTCGGCGAGCGTCGCGTTACGGATCGAGTATGCTCCCTCGAAGTACGGAAGACATGCCGGCGCCATAATGGCGCCGGCAGGGCCGTCACTGTCTCGCGGGTCGGGCTAATACAACGGAGTATGCATGCGTGTCAGCCAGGCTTTGGCAAAGCCGCTTTGCCTCTACAATCGCACTCATTTGGTTTCACCTTCCACGGTTAATGTACAGTGCAGGGAGCTCCGATGCGCAGCCTGCGAATATGCAATGCATCCCTCTTCCTAGCAGTCTCCTCGTCTCGCCATGAGTTCGTACTCGGCCGCACGCATGAGCTCGGACGTTCTTCGCCAAAAGTGATCGTATACGCGACGGAGAATTCAATTCTGGCGGGCTTCAACGTGAGTGGAAGCTGCAAGTCAGTGCGAGCTCGCAGCGCTGATTGTCTCATCCGGATCCTGCAGATCTCGACCGGACGCGAGAATGAAACCTCTGACTATGAGGATTGGGATGGGGACACCGAAGCACTCGTACCTAACCGCAACGTGCTGAGGGGGCTGCGCCACGATAATATGTTGGAGAATGCGGATTTGCATCCACAGTGGTCTGCTCGAACTCCCGCGGAGTCAGCGGATGGCACCGGACCAAACGAGCTAGTGTCTGGAGTCTGGTGATAGGGACGGCAGGGGAACTTCTGTCAGACAGAAGTTCCCCTGCCATCTATCTTCAGACAGAATCTGTCTTGGTCACCGAAGCTCGCCGCTGAGAGATGCAGCGAACACGAGGATATTCAGACGCAGAAGTTGTGGAAAAAAGGAGATGAGATCCTGATGAGAAACAGAGATAGATAAATGCTGTGAGCGCTGCTCCCGCTTCCTCACGCTAAAAGGGCAATCTGCTTCAATTACAATTCTCGCCAATAACCGGGAATCGTGTGCAGTCATCGTCATGCTATTGAAAGTAGGTTCCACATAGCTTCACAATGAGATCAGTTCCCCCATTCTTAAAGAAGACTTGCTAAAAAGAATGATTCTTTGATCCCTGTCTCAGAAGCGACAATAAGCTCGCAAGTCTGTTGTACCTCAGCCTCAGCCATTTGGGTACCACGATAACAGCGGTCACAACATACTTGCTCTTCAGCCACTAAAATTCAGAGTATCGACAGTCACTGTCTTTTCCCTCAATGCGCTTCGCTATTCTGGTGTTCGCTGCTACCCTTGTTGCCACCTTGTGTATCAAAGACGAGGCCGCGCCGGACACTTCTAACTTTAAATTGGGCGGATGCTTCCAGTGCCTTTACCAATGTTATTGCGATGCTCACGGCTGTCGTTGCTGACGAAAGCGTCATTCGTCCCAATCTATAGGAGGTGCATCAATCACATGATGTCAAGGGGTTGGCCATCGTGTGTTGAGTTCTCCGGGCCTCAACACGTATTAGGCAGTGCGTAACTGATGTACAACTGTAGGTAGGCATTGTGTCCACTTAGTAAGCCCCACTTAAACGGTGCCATCCACAGAACGCTAGTCCCAGGTGTTAGAAAGTACTTGGATGGTTTCGATCGTGGTTGCTCAACTCCAACTCAACCGAACGGTGATCCCATTGAAGTTCTTCATAAAGTTGACTTGACCATTTTACCGTCGCACCCACTACGGGGTTGAGTTCTACGCAACGATTAGAAAGGATATCACTCGACCGATATCACAGCCCACAGAAAAAATGACATCATAATTCCTGGAAAAATACCAAGATGACATAATAACACGACCGGAGATGATAAACAATAAGCTCGATGGCAACGGAGGTACAGCCACGGCGGACGGTGCACAAGCTTATGCAGTTGACGGAGGATGCTAGAGACCCACAACCCATCAAAGACCGCCGCAAAGGAGCATTTCCGACGGTGGATTATCGTGCTCACACCGGCCACGGATTCAAAAGGCATTTTTGTCAAGAAGATGTGATTAGCCAATGAAAGGCGTTCTCCCCGATTAGCATGTCGTCAAAGGGTAGTTGAATAGGTCAACGGCATGGAGTGTCTTGCCGTCGTACTTCAGGAGGGCGAGCTTATCAGCGCCAATAGGTGCGCCTATCTGCTTGATAAGGTCCTTCAGTTTGTGGGTGTCAATGACCGTCACATCGCCGCTCGATGCATCGTACTTATAGGGAACATCCGTCTCACTGCCGCTTCCTTTTTTGCCAGTGGAGGAAAACCATGTGGCCTCGATGTCGAATGCGGACTCGCTCCGTATAGTGACCTTGATAGTCCCGTTACCTACTAATGGGATATCGGGAGACCCACAATAGCTACCAGATGGTCTGGCCTGGAGGATGGCGTAAGCTCCGACCAGAAGAAAAGTAAAACCTAGAAGACTGCCCATCGATCGTCCAATATTATAAACTGAGGTGGAAATCTTCACTCGGCACTGGTAAGTCGGCTGTGTTAACGTTCGATGTGTCGCCAAGAGTAAACCGCCCTCTTGTGAGTCGCCAGGTATCAATGGTCAGGTTGGACACATTACGATTGCAAAGCGAAGGGTCAGCGTCACAGTTGAAAGGAAGCACGCATGCACGCTGAGGTCGGGCGCATGCGCCCCCTATACTCATTGACGGTCTAGTACCACGGCCACATGAGCTCGACATTATCATGTAGGCCCGCAATGTCTCGTGCCTTGCTACCGGCCCTACCATGTAGACAAGATTGTGGTCATGGCATGATAGCTGGAACGACTTGACGCTGCGGTCGTGTACCCACCCGAATCGAGAGTTTTTGAGTCAAAAAAACGTCACAGTAACGTCGTCACTTGACGAGCTGCATTGAATTATCAGCCTCCAGCGCGTGAGTCTCCAGCGCCAAAGTGTGGTTATTTACCCTCCATACTCTGAAGGGTGGGACTCGGACAGTCTATCCCAAGGGATCGACGCTCCTCAAAAAGGTGACGTGCCGTTATTGTAGTCTACTGTGCACCCAAATGCTGACCGCGAGCCCTCAGGGCTCAGCCCTGCGCCCGGGTGCGATGGAATATTTCGAAGTAGTACCCTAGTCCCGGCTCTATCAATAAACTTGTTTCGTTGAATGCTGCAAAGCCCGTTTCGCGGGGAAGATATGTTTCACAACGATCCGCACGCATCAACCACCGTACGCTGTATAACGCGCCTGCCATTCAACTGGGGCTGACAAGTTATCCTGGATATCACGATGTAGCTAGCCATCCTGATTAGTGTAATCAACTGGTTTACAGTTCACCACTCCTCGCGCACCTCCAGGAGGTGACCTCCTCCGACAGCTGCGAATGACTATGTACTCACTACCTCCCGTAGTTGCGCTGTCCTATCACGCGTTAGCGTGACGTCATCTGCACGCAAGCGCTGGGGAGAATGTGACGGGCTAAGCGCAATGAAGGTGAGGTAGCGGTTCTGGTCTCATGTTTCGTATATCGTACCGAGAGACCGGATGGACGAGCTTTTCTCCTCTGCCACCGTAACAGCACCCCACAACATACTTGCTCGTCAGCTTTACGACAGCCCCTGTCTTTTCCCTCAATGCGCTTCGCTATCCTCATGGTCGCTGCTACCTTCATGGCCACCTTCGGTCTCAAGATCGACGCCTCGCTAGACACTTCTAGTCTCAGGCTGGGCGATTGCGATCACTGCCCTCCTGGTTACCACTGTGGCTGTGATGTGCACGGCTGCCGTTGCCTATAAAAGTGTTATTCATACTCACGGGCCGTGAGTCATGCATCCATCGGGGATATTTCATAGCCTCCCCATCGATGGATGTGGCAAGAACGTGGAGGGGCTGCCACCTTCAGTCCGAGTTTCTGTTTGTACGCTCGGTTGGCTGCCTTACACACAATCGAGCATCCAATCCGACACCCCTTCGGGCTTTGATTTTTCCCCAGTTTCCCAACTGCTCTTCGATGACGGTTCTGAAATTAGGCAACAATAGAAAGATGTTGCCTTCACGTATGGTGACAAAACGCGGCTCATTATGTAATATTCACTTGTCGGAAGAGTTTATATCAACACCAATTGTGGTTATCCGTCTATGTTGACGCTCTTGAGTGTCGCACATTTTGCTCGGGCCGAGCCATGGCCGTTTGTCTGACTTTCAACTTCCAATCGGGCCGTAGAAGGCCTAGACCGCATTTGATGGCGGTGCTCTGCCGCAGAGCCTCCATTTCGCATTCAAGCCCCCTCCTTCATGTTAGATAGGGAACTGTGTTCAGTACATCGAACAATGGAGTTTCACCCGTGTTGTGTAAAACGCTAGTGTCAAACGCATAACGCATCACGCAGCGCGAAATAGACGATTTCAGAGCTCAGAACGCGAAAAACGCGTAGGCGTTAAACATACCGTCATCCGTAACGCGTCGGCATAACGCGCGAGAGGTGAAACATAATCAACAGCACAACAAGAAATTCAAACGATAGAAACCTGGCGGCAGGCCCATTACCAGTTTGCTGATGATAAAGGAAATCGAAGTTAATTGAATTTCTATAAGCGCAAACCATCCTGGGGGCTTATTCTCTTCTCTGTTGTTGGTTGTGTTCACGCAGTTAAGTCTCGTGATGGTAAGTGAATCACTTAAAGTGATTCCCGCGTTGTGTTGTGTTCTACGCGTTCAACACAATGCTTAACGCGGTAAACTCGTTATGACGCGTTATCGCGTTGAGAGTTTTTCGCGATATTGCGTTTCACGCGCGCGTTATGACGCGAAGTGTTATCTCAACACAACTCATCGCGTTTTTTTAAAACGCTAAAAACGGTTTTTAGCGAAAAACACTTCGCGTTAAACTGTTTTACGCGTTAGACAGGTGAAACTCCAATATGCTGATTCACCTACTGTATCCGATGCAGTGCATCGGGAAATCGTCTCAAATTGACACGAGGTGCAATTGACACTGTCAATTGTACTGTACAATTTGTGCACATGGTGCAGCATATCGCGGCTTAAGTCCCCACGGTATAACTAAGAAGAGGCTGTCCTACATGCCTCACTGGGCTCCATCAGAAGTAAGGGGCTCTGCGAGAGTTTCACCGCGAGTAACTGTACCGGCAGTATACGGTAAACTGGTCTCACATATACCCAGGGTCTCACATCTCAACAGATGGTCTCGCGGATGGACACATCCCGAGAATCATGGAGAGACTCCGCTCTACTCTGCCAGAATGACTGGTATTCACATGCGCGATTCGCCAGTGAATCGCGGCTAGTCCTCTTTGCCACAGTCTCCCGGATGGAACCGTCACGGTTCAACCGTGGTGAGAGTCTGCACGCGGTGGAGCAAGCCCCGGCTATCCACTGGATAGTATCCAGGTCTGAGCTTCGTGCGGTCCGGTGGTCCAACTTTACCAGATACTCGGTTAACCACTCGGCAAGGGTCGCATTACGGATCGAGTATGCTCCCTCGAAGTACTGAATGATGGCGCCGGCAGAGCCACCATTGACCCTCGGGTCAGGCTAATACAACGGTGTATGCATGCGTGTCAGCCAGGCTTTGGCAAAGCCGCTTTGCCTCTACAATCGCACTCATTTGGTTTCACCTTCCGCGATTAATGTACAGTGCAGGGAGCTCCGATGCGCAGCCTGCGAGTATGCAATATTTCCCTCCTAGCATTCTCCCTGGCTCGCCATGAGTTCGTACTCGGCCGCACGCATAAGTTCAGACGTCCTTCGCCACCAGTGAACGTATACGCGACGGAGAATTCAATTCTGGCGGACTTCAATGTAAATGGAAGGTACGAGTCATTGCGATCTCGCAGCGCTGATGCTCCTCATTGGGATCCTACCAAGATCTCCCCGAGTGGACCCTCGCAATCATGCCGTTGCCGGTGTTGGTAGTTCTGCTGCTTGGAGTAACTTCCCGGTCATGAGTTGGCTAGAATGCTACTGGAGAGCATCGCAATTCTAGCGTGAGGAAGCAAAAGCAGCACTCATAGCATTTTTCTATCTCTGCTTTTCATGAGGATCTCAGCGCCTTTTCCCACAACTCATGCGTTGGAAATCAACACGAAAATATTCAAACTTTGGATTATTCAAATTGAATATCTTCGTGTTCGCTGCATCTCTAGCGGCGAGCTTCGGTGTTGTAATATCGAGTTCGTTCAGGTGAGCGCCCCAAAGACTGCTGATGAACACAGGTCTCCAAAGAGTGACGAAACCTGCTCTTGATCTATCCTGCACTGAAGTAGTCACATTCATAGCTATGCAGGAGAAATGCCAGAAGAGCGCATAATGGGACCGACTAGACTGGTATAACATTCGGTACCGAAGAAAACATCTCGCCTGCCGTCCCTTATCATCAGAGGAGGGGGTTGCAGTAATTGCGGTGAGTATTGCATCTGCACTCCTGCCTCTTGCCATTGCAAGTAATGATTGTGATCAAGAAAACTGTATCCCCACTCTCTGTCACCGGTGGTTATTCATTTCATGCTTGGTTAGCTCGGTTGCCCGCCCCTGGACGACCTATCAGTCGGTGCTGCTTTCATTTTTCGCGGGTCGCCCTGGGCGCCTGTCGGACGGGCGACTCGCCCAAGACTCTTAAACGGCGGTTCTGAGTTAAGGTGACGACCGAGCAAAGCTCTTTCAGCCCATGTGCAGCTGCTAGCCGTGATTCCCGGTGTATGAAACTTTCATAATGAAAGTATACCCTTCATTCTCTAACACTGAGTAATCGGGTCGTAGTAGACCCGTGCAAGAGTTGCTCACAGTGCTTGCCGATGAATCCGCATCAAAGCTAGTCCCTTTTTAGAGGATATCGCTGTTTTCAATCAATGACCAATCACATGGTATTGCATCGGACCAGAATGGCCTCACAGTGGCATCGTGAGTATCGTAACATCTTGCACAGCACCGGCGAGAGTGGCGGTACTTCAACTTGCAGGTCACGGCCCGCCACGATAAAGACCTTGTAGAGGCTCACTCAGAATCGGCCGCCTTCCATCCAGAGCAATTCTATCCAGCTCATTTAATACATCGGGCAGCGCGACGCTGCCAGCTCCCATCCAGTGCCTTTTCGCCCGGGGTAGGTATGCGGATCCTGATTGCAACTTGCAATTTGCAAGGGCGCAGCCGTTGATTGGAATCAGGACCCGCGTGCCTACCCGGTAGGGCCTATCTTAATTCGAATCATCAACCACCAGCCGAGCCTCCTATCTTCCCTCAGTGAATCCGCCGTTGGGATAGACCTTGAGCCGCTCCGACGATGGCCTACTTTCCTAACAACCAAACAAGAATTTCTTCATTCCTGCTTCCACGAGTTTACACGACTGTCTAGCTGGGAGCAATCACTGGGGAGGCAAGCTCTAACGCACCTGCTGCGTACCACAATGGTACTACCATGATGGTAGTGGATGGTAGTACCATCAGTCCCAAGGTTGGTGACGACTTTCGTTCCCTATGCGCTTCTGCTCTTAGTGCATCCAATCGTTCTTTCAATCGGTGCGCATTCCTTGTCACTCTATCGAAAACACGATCCCCACAACTCCATAATGAGATCAGTTTCCTCAGTCTTTGAGCCTTGCCTCGAACAGCCACGCTGTACTGAGCTACAGCGCGGTAATGGGCACTATAGCGACACCAATGGCAACTACCTGCATACCCTCAGCCCCAAGGCTGCTACGTACGCTCGCTCCCTGTGCGCTTTCGCTCTTTGCGCGTCCTATCGTCTACGCAATCTTGTGCGTTCCTCGTCATGCTATTGAAAATATTGCTTCCCCGTAGCTCCGCGATGTGATAAGCTTCCCAATTCCTCGAGCCCCGTCTTAAAGGCGGGCAATGGGCTCGCAAGTCTGTTGTACCACAGCCTCACCCCTTCCGGTGCCACGATAACGGTGCTCTAAGCAGACTTTCTCTTTCAGAGTATCGACAGTCACTGTCTTTTCCCTCAATGCGCTTCGCTATTCTGGTGTTCGCTGCTACCCTTGTTGCCACCTTGAGTATCAAAGACGAGGCCGCGCCGGACACTTCTAACTCTAAGTTGGGCGGATGCTTCCAGTGCCTTTACCAATGTTATTGCGATGCTCACGGCTGCCGTTGCCGACGAAAGCGTCATTCGTCCCAGCAGCGTCTTTCGGGGATGTTTCGAAGCTTTCCCATCGGTGGATCTGGTTATGAAGTGAAGGCCCTTCCTCTTCTGGTCCTAGTTTTTGCTCCATCGTCGATTACCTTCCGACGGCTGGCTATCCCAGTCACTACTGGACAACGTGTCTGGCAGTGCTGGCCTGTCGCCCGACGGTGGTTCGCGAATGAGCTTACCATTGAGAAATGTTGCTGTCACGAGTCGCTGCTCATTATGTATTATTCCCTCCATCATCATTATCGACCAGATATTCTTTATGAACGCCCCAACCTTTGGTCATTCCTTTACGTCAGTGCAACGGACTCAGTAAGTAACGTCACAGATCTTGATGCTGCAGACATTTTACTTGAGCTGAGCTATGGCCGCTCGTCCGACTTGCCCTTTTCCTGGGCTTCGGTCGTAGCTTTTTTCTCGACGATCCCGTATTTAAGCCATCTCCCTCGTATAGGAAGGTACTGTGTTCAGTCAATCGAACAGTATCAATCGCGAACCACATCCATGACGACAAGGGCTGAGTCCAAACTTATGTTGCGTTCTCCAACCCCACACATGCAACAGCCAGTGCGCAACGGGTGCACCACTGTTGGTGGGCATTGGGACAACCGAGAAGGCTCGGCCTAAACGGCGCCATTCACAGAACACCAGCCCTAGGTGGAAAAAATTGCTTGGACCGTCCAAGTTGGACGGGTTTGATTGTGGTCGAGGGACAATCCTGTGACTCACAAGCTGAGCTGCAGCTCAACTAAACGCGATTCCAATAAACTGAGATGGAGATACTTAACTCGGCAATGGTAAGCCGGCTGTGTTAACGTTCGATGTGTCGCTAAGCGGAAACCGCTCTCTTGTGGGTCGCCAAATATTCATGGTCAGGCCGGTCACTTCACGCTTGCAAAGCAAAGGGTTGGCACCACAGTTGATATGAAGCACGCATGCTCACCCAGATCAGGTGTGGATGGGACAGCAAATACCCGTGTACGCCCGTTGATCGTCCAGTAACCCGGCCACATGGTAGGGCTCCAATCTCTCACGCCTCACTGCCGGCCAAACGATGTGGACTTGAGTGTGGCCACAGCATGATAACTAGAATGACTCAGCACACTACAACGATGTGGTCATGTACCTCGCGGGGTAGGGGACATCGGCAAACTCGGACTCGCGTACGAGAATTCCTGACGTCACTTGCCGAGCCGTGTTCACACGAAGTAGGCAGCCATCGTTACTAGTCCATTCAATTGGTTCGCAGTTCACCACTCCTGGCGTATCTCCTTTGATGAGTTGACACGGCTCTCCAGCAGAGAATGACTATCAACTCACTTCCCCCTGTAGTTGCGCTGTCCCATTACGAGCTAGAGTGACGTGACGTACTTCTAGCTCGTAACGTACTTCATCTGCACGAAAGCGCTAGGGAGAATGCGGTGGGTTTAGAGTAATCGTGGAGAGGGAAGGTCCTGAGCTCATGCTTCGTATGTCCAGCAGCGGCTCTCTCTGCCTCGTTGAAGGCAGCTCATACCGAGAGACCGGATAGACAATCTTTCTCGGCCAGTGTATTTGCTTCTGCCTCGGAATCTCCGGCGGCGGCTAGTAGGCTCGCCAGCCTGCTGTGCCAGGGTAACAGCACCCGCGACATATTTGTTCTTCAGCTCTACGACAGCCCCTGTCTTCTCCCTCAATGCGCTTCGCTATCCTCATGGTCGCTGCTACCTTCATGGCCACCTTCGGTCTTAAAGTTGATGCCCTCCCCGGACAATCTCAAGTTGGGCGGATGCGATGACTGCCCTTCTGGTTACCACTGTGGCTGCGATACACACGGCTGCCGTTGCCTATGAAAGTGTTATTCATCCTCTCGGCATTCATCGGGGATATTTCAAAACCTCTCCAATGGGGAGTTCCTGTCCATGGATGTTGCGAGAATGTGGAGTCCCTCCTGTAGCCCGAGGTTCTATCTGTACGCTCGGTTGTCCGCCTTGCTTAACATTGGACAACCTATCAGACAGCGCTGCTATGATTTCACCCAGTTGCCCAAATCCTCGCCGATGGCGGTTCTGAAATGAGGCAACAATCAAGAAATGCTCCCTCTACTGTAGGGGCTCTACATGTGGTGGCATAGCTCCGTTCAGTATGTAATATTCACTTGTCAGAAAAGTTTATATCAACACCAATCGTGGTTATTCGTCTGTGTTCACGCTTTGAATGGTGCGAGTGTTTTGCTCGGGCCGAGCTATGGCCGTTAGTCTGTTTTTCACCTTTTCATTCGGGCCGTAGATGGCCTGGACTAGATTTGATCGCGGTGCTCTTCGATCGTCGGAGTCTGACAATTCCGCATTCAAGTCTCCTCCTCCATTCAGGATAGTGCTGTGTTCAGTCCACCGAACAGGTCAAATGGAGTTTCACCCGTGATATGTTAAACGCTTGTGTTCATCATGAGTAGTGAAATACTCCGCGAAAAATGGATCCAGCCTAGCGCGACACTAGCGCGGGATGATCACTGCTCCGCAGTTGACACATTGATCGCGAGTTAACACGGTTGATCGCGATGCGCAATTCCCCATTTTCGCGTTTCGGGCGACAGTGCTACGCGTTCCAGGGTCTTAGTTCACAACAGGCGATTTTGTTGAAAGACTATTGGTGCCATTAATTTAGTGATGGCCACCTCTCGAGAGTTACGGGCTCCATAATATGGAGAGACTCTTGAAGAGCCACTCTTCGCCACCCTGGAATGACTAATAGTCACTCTGAGTGACGCGAGAACCTTTTGCCGAAAAGAGCTGTGAGCCTGTCGGAAGTGGCATTTTAGCTGCCAGTACATTGCACTCCTCTCCAGGCTGAACTCGCGTCCTACACACTGTAGAACTCGTCACATGCACGCTCGTGCATTCGGACTACCCTGATCTATACGGACTGCCTGCGTGCAATCGACCTGCTAACCAGAGCATCCTGGGGTCATGGGACTGGATGTGAACTAACCCTAGAAAGCGTGAAGCGTGTGCACTTCCGGCCCGGAAGTTCCGGGGTGTCGCTCGCTTATCGAGTTTGCTCCGTCTTAACAAGCATCTCCATGGGTCCAAAGTACTGTTCCCATAGTGACCTTGCAAAGGTCACTATGGCCGAATCACGCTGGTGTTTCCGGCCCGACATCTCGAAAGCAACTGCACTGTAACTAAGGACAGTGTGGGTATTTGAGACGGGGCTCAGAGATCGTTGTCACTATAGTGCACATCCTGGACCCTCCTCAGGCGGGACAACACACGGGTGACGCGTGGACCAAGGACATCCTCGTGTCGCGTAGACATGGATCCGCGTGGCATCGTTGTGGGAGTAGCGCGCCACCTTGCAGTGGCTGCTCCATGAGCACCGATTTGTCTCCACCACGCGAGACTGTCTCTCTGCTGTGGGTGTGACGTGACGTCCACGCGATGACCTGCTGTTCATTGGAGATGCACCCGTGTTGTGTGAAACGCGGGTGTTTCACGCGTTACGAAAAACACAACGCGTTATGAGCATAAAGTCAGAGTATAACGCGTAAAACGCGAAATGGGCTCATAACGCGATATGTATAACGCGTTATGATAACGCCAAGCGTAATGTTGAGCACTGAACGTGGAACACAACGGGAAGGTATCGACATACGAGAAACTATCAAGTCACGTGAGTCCGCTGAGCTGTGTTTAAGTTAATGTCGGATTCGGCAGTGGAAGAATAGGTGCGAACCGCCGCAACGCGTTGTGTTATACGCGTTTTTCTACCGCAGTAACGCGTAGTACGCGTTATACCTCGTTATGGCGTTGCCGTTTAACGCGTTATGGCGTTAAACGCGCGCGTCATACCGCGAAGTGGTATCACTACACAACACATCGCGTTTTACGCGTGAAACACTTCGCGTAAAACTGTTTTACGCGTTTTACGGGTGCATCTCCATTGCTCCGTTTTTCACTGACGACAACATTCATCCTTTCGCAGTTTTTACGACACTTAATATTTCCGTTTTCCAATACTCATGCGCTCCGCTATCTTGGTAATGGCCGCGACTTTAATGGCTGCCTTTAGTGTCCAAGAGATCGTCCCGCAAGACAGTCCCCTGCTTTCACGAAAACTTGGCGGGAACACCCTCGGCGGAGGATGCTCCGGATGCTCAGCAGAAGAGTGCAACTGCGTTACATTCAACTGTTTCTGTTACAAGAGGCCGACAATTCTCCTATGAGGATTATATGTACTTTACGTTTTCCATTAATACCTTCTACTGACGACAACCCGTATTTTTCCACACACACTGAACGTGGTTGCGTTAACAAGTGAATCTCCTCAGGAGAGCGGCAGGAGAGTTGATCTCCTCGTGAATCCCCTCAACTTGAAGACCTCAAGTGAATTGCTTATCAGCACATATTGCCCTCGTATGGGTTGCCTCTGACTCACAGTACTACAGAGAACGTTGTAGAATTCTTACCCATGCCAACCAGGTCCCCGAGGATGCTTTCTTGGATTTCGGGAATCACCCGTGATCAGAAATCCCCACTTCTCCAGTGTATGATCCGCTAACTCGAACGCAGCGTCACGAGCATCCTAAGATTCTTAGGATGAATGGTTCCTCCTGACTTCCCCACGTTTGATGAGCTCTCGTCTAGGAGGCTCTCGCTGTATAACATACTCCAAGCGAGCCCAAACCTAACCTTCCTTCTATAAACGCTATTCACGAACTTTCTCGGCTCGGTTACTGCAATTAACCGAGTCCGAGGAACTTACTCATAAGCAGAAGTTCTGCTATGATTGCAGAATCGCCGTAAAACGAGCAGAAAATGGTCTGAGAAATTATCACCGAGGTCAGGGACAATGGTGCTCACGTGGAACAATTTGACGCCAACCACCCCGCGCGTACTTATCCCACGACCTCGCTGCAAACCGGCGGGAACTCCCGTGGTACTTGCGGGCGTTGTCTTTTTATTATGCTGGTTGTTGACTGGTAACCATTAGGGAAACTGAAGTCATCCTGGGATTCTACCAATAGTAACACTGATAAAGTCATCAACTAGCGTCAAGCTAGGCTTAGGACCCATAGTTGTGCACTTGCACCGCTACATCGACATAGATGAACGTCCGGCTTGTTTTTGAGTGCAAACGGAATTATACACGTGTCACATAGTAGACACACGACTATCATGGTAGATTTTACGGATCACAAGTGAAACGTTTATCAACAGCCTTAACCAGCCGACGAACCTTAACTTCCGAATTGGGATTCGTTAGAGCTGCCACGTTTCCTGCGTAGAGAAAACGAGCCAGGGTTTTCTTGGAGGGGAAATCGTCGGAGCGTAGGGTTCCCTAACAACAGTGGGACACACGCGCGAGGGAGACAGAGATACGCGTGCGACACAACGAGTGTACGCGTGCTCTCGTGGTACACGCGATGACTTCCGGAGTCTAGGGACACCGTATAGCGTATCGCGAACTCCTTTTTTTTTTCATTAGAGGATCACCCTTGATGCTGGGGGACCTGTGTAGTGTAAGGCGAGCTCCGAAGCTATCCTCAGGATACCGGAAGTCCTCAGAAAAATGGAATTGCCCAACATTAGAAAGAATAGCGCCAATGTGAGAAAGAATAGCGCCAAGCAGAGGAAGTTTAGCGCCGATGAGAGAAAAATTAGCGCCCGTCCGGAGATTGTTCCGCGCCGCCGTAGTCCTGTGAGCCAGTTTCATCGCAGCCAATAGGAGGCCCTTTATCCACTCTTCCCTGATGGTTAACTGGGCGGCCTTCTACATCCGTCGGCAGTATTTTTGGAACTTCTGTTGGCGTGTCACGGTGACTGGTCTATTCGGTAAGTGAAGAGACTCAATGTTTTCTCTAATCGGAAAATTTCATTTTTTTGTGTAATACCAAATTTTTCGTAAATTTTCAGGTGTAATTTTCTACATGGTTGGCAGTGTGGCAAGCTCCTGGAACGAGTCCGTCCATCGGGCGTGGCTGCACTACGTGAAAAAAGAGGTAATAACTCCATCCCAGCTCTCCTCCGAATAATTCTTTTTCACAGAGGGAACGCGCTGAGCTGATGGAGCTGATACGAGACGCTCGGGACGCCGGTATCCTTCCCACCGAGTGATGTTGAGAAACTTTGAGTGAGCCCTGTAGCATGTTCGATGGTGTCGTCGTACTGTTTCTGTGGGAGAGGAGAGTTGATTTTCTCTGAGGCGGCTGCTTGGTTCGTTGACGGAGGCGACTATGAGGTTTTCTTCATCTCATCGTATGGGTCTGACAAGGTGTGCTATGCCCGTGGGAGGATCTCCGTTTTGATTGGGGCGCTCTGGGCCGGCACACTACGTCGTGGACGAATGGTGATATATGAAAATTCGGGTATATGAGTTCGAAGCGGGCGTGCAAGCCCTCGACAAGGAGACTGATGACGAGAACTCTCTTGGAGCCGTTGTGAGCAGCTGAGAAAGCTCCACGTTATGAGCGAACGGATCTCCAGTTCATGCTTGGGGGCTGTGTCTGATGTGAGACCCGCTTTCAGGCAGTCAACGGAGTCTGCATTCTCATCCTTACTACTAGCATCACACGTCACCCCTTGTTGCATGTGGCATAATTCAAGTGCGAGTGATGGTGATGGCGCTGATCGACTCATAGATGGTGGTTCATGCCAACACAATGCCACGATTTGGACAACTCTCCCACACGTCCCTGCTCCATCCACAGTTCGTTACTTACTGTCTATCATGTTCAAGTCGTTTACAGAGAGCGATATCTCCGACGCAGAACCAGGCCAAATCGTCAGTGGCTCGAGGCGTGAAGTCCAGCGTGGTGGAAGACTATCCGCGGATGGAAGAGTGTGCGCCTGGTCTCTTTCCTAAGAAAGCTCAGAATGTTTTGGTGAAATGGTAAGGGTTGGGGTGTAGCTAGAGGTGTCAGAAAATTCGTGGAAAATTGTCGTTGGAGTTGTCGGGTTTGATTGCGGTCAGTTGTGTAATAACAACCACCTGCGAGAAAGTGTGTGGAGGGAGTATAGTAGCCGTCTGCCAGCAAATAGCTGATGGTGGCTAGAGGTGTCAGAAAAGTGGACTATCGACGTGGATGGAGCCCCGTCGAAGATAGAATTGATGGCGTATTGATCGCTTCGAGAAATGAGCGGTAGGAAGATGTCAAAAACCCGCAGTTGCATCACTCTGGGAGTGAATGGTCGTTGAGTATCTCGTAAGTAAATGTCATTTTTAATGCAGTATGTCGGGTCCTGGTGCTGCTGCTGCCGATGTTCTTGCTGCCTTTTTCAGCAAGGACCACGTTCAGATGTTCGCCGTTAATGGCGAAGTCTTGTTCTTCCAGCTCAGAGATGGTCCCTGGATCCCCACCCTAAGGACGTTGCACAGATGTAGGAGTTGGGGAAGGAGCGGTATGAGGGATCGTACGCATATGTCTTTTCAGTCCCCACGATGATGCCGTTGGTACGAGTTGATCGCGGTGCAATTCGGTTTGTATTGAAAGGTAGTGACTTGGAAAATTTCTCACGAAAATTTCCAGCGTGATTGTGATGAACTTGGAAACTACTAGACCAACGCTAACATGTAAAACTCCGATCGAGGCAGGCAAGCCCTTCTTTGGAGTCTCTGTGTCGCGTGGATTGTCATCATCATCCTTAACTGCTGATCAACCGGTGGACCGAAGGCGAAATTGGTGAATTCTGATTGGTTTGTGGGAAATGCGTAGAGATGGTCGGCCATTCGTAAGGTAGTTTCTAGTTGACTTGAGACGTGAAGAACTTAAGAGTGTATTTGGCATCGATATTTCTTCATTTTTGTTGTTGTCGTGTTCAGGCGCGAATATAATGACGCCCTGGTTTGACGAGTCCAGGAGGCGCTCTCCCGCAGCATCTGGAGAAGGACCAGATAGTTGTAATAGTCATCCCGATGTGGATCTTCGACCGGTCGAGCTGTTTTCGTCCGAGATGATTGTTCAAATGGCGCGGATGAAACGAGCAGCAGTTCGGTCATTTACCAGAATAACCCATTCGCTGGCGTATATCGGGAGGTCTTGCGAAGTTAGTGAAGTATCTGTCGCGACATTGCGCGATGAACGCTCGTGGTTGATGGCGAAGTGATGGACTTACTTCTCGAGAAAAGCTGTTTCTCGCGAGAGACGGGCTCGATATAACGTGAGAGTGTTTAATAGTGAATGTAAGTAACTAGTATATATAGAAAGAAAATAAAGATAACGATAGATGGGGGCGACCTTGAAAGGGTCCACCCCTCATAATTCCTTGTTGCGGACGAGTTACGGCTTCTAGCGAAAGCTCTCATCGTGGGTTAGGCGGTGGTGTACTGAAATAGAGCTGCTTTTTCTTCACTTCACTGATGATGAGGATACAATCCAAACATTGAAGAACCCTAGAGAAATGGTTGCCAGAGTCGGTTGTAGTTAGAGGGTGTGATCGTATACATGTATTGTGTGCATGAGGTTGTTCGTATGGTTGAAGTGCTGCACTATCTCGTTGCAGTAGGTGTAGCTTTAGAACACAAGATAAGTAGATTGAGCTCGTAAGGAACGAGATAGAGCAGATAGAAAGTTGTGGGCGGATATCTTCAACGTCGTGATCGAGTCGTCGATTGATACTATACGTAGTCGATGCCAGTGACTCTAGTAACACAATCCCAAAGTCAATACAGATATCAGATAATAGTTGAGCTGCTGCTGACGAGTTGGCAGACGGGCCAACTGTAATCCACAAAAGGATCCACGAAAGACTCTTGATGCAATCGATCCTTCGTGCCCTCCAAGCCATGAACGTGATGATCATGAATGCGCAACTCGCATTGGCCCCCTGTGCTCCCATGTGCACTATCTCGTTGCAGTAGGTGTAGCTTTAGAACACAACATAAGCAGATTGGGCTCATAATGAACGAGATAGACAGATAGAAAGTGGGGTGGTTGAGAGAATGGATCGATAATGCGAAGCTAGTATGAGCACAGCTCGATTGTGTTATTTAGACAATGCAGTGGTTCTCACTCTCTACGAAGCCGACGGTCGGGTGGCTGTCGCGGAGGTTGGAGTTCTTACCTCTTTCCATGTTTCAGGCAATCATCGCTGAGGGGAAGGAGCACATCTGTGCGATCGGGAGGACTTTGCAGTCGGCCGATGAGATGTAGTGGGGAGAGCTACGAGGGGTACTTAGACCTGAAGAAAATAGTATGGGAATTTGTGAGTCTCCGAATCAATACGCACTCTCGGCGTCCTGGGGGGTTCAGAGAGTGAGAGTACCTTGATGTTTCTTCCCGCAGTTGAAAGTTTCCGTGCAATTCTGGGGCGAACGTTTCTGCAGTATAATTTCGGGGTGAATTTTGTGACAGTTTCGTTTGTTTCAGGAGATCGACCAATCAAGGCATTGCGATTGAGAATATTCACTACTTGAACGACGGTCTGTGGAAGCTGACGTCGAGGCCGTTGTAAACTGTGTGCGCCTGATGACGATGGCAACAAGACTACGCCGTTTCAATACTATTATACATTCAGTGTTGTCTTGGAGGCTGGCCAATTCACGAGGGTACAGGTTCTTCCTCTTCAAGCGGGCGATTGTATAGCGCTGTCACTCATTGCTATTAATAGCACCACCGCAAGAAGAGGGGCAATGACGGGGCCTGCTCTAGGGAAGGGAGACTAATCTGCGTCGTCGCTGATAGTGTGGAATGCTTTATCAGCAAATATAGCCCACCGGTGGAAGGTGGGGATTCGGTTGTTCGATAAAGCATGGACTGCCTCGGCGTCGCTTCTCCTTCGAAGGGCGGGCCGTGAAGGCTCGGGAGAATTTAGGTGTTTTTTAGTATCCTGGTTGTGCGTCGTATTTTCTAGTGACAAGTCGTGTGTATCTTCGCGCACAGGGAAGATTCTCTATGACTTTATAAGCGGCAAAATGGTCATGTGTATCTTTGCGCACAGGGAAGATTCTCTATGACTTTATAGGCGGCAAAATGGTCATGTGTATCTTTGCGCACAGAAAAGATTCTCTGTCACCGATGTCCTCTTCCTCGTCCTCGGCAACCCCGCCTGCTGGGAAGACCGCCAACGACAGCAGCTCCTCTCCGCCAGAGAGCGATGCGAAAACTGAGGATGAGTTCGCGCACCTGATGGAGATGTTCGAAGATGAAGTGAATCATTTGCAGACGGCAAAGAGTAGTACATGGGGGAAGGGAAGACTCCTTGAACTGAGGGAGTGGTACGAATATTTACGTTAACCAATGGATGGCTGGGGAAAATTCAGATATTAACTATCTATTATTATTCGGTAATTTGGTCTCATCACAATGCTATGTCCAACCCCATGCGTGGGATCATAGGGGGAATGTGGCCATGGACAAGGTCTGCTGATATTGAGTATAATCGTAATTGGTGAGGGAAGAGCGCCTGCCCTCTGGGCCCACGTGAATTTCTTATCTTCTACCACCTTTTCAATCGAAAATCACCTTGTGAAAATCTCACTGCCTCTTTCTTTATTGCGGAAAACTCGGCTTCTTCATAGCCTATTTTTTCGACCAGCGAAGGGAAGTTGAAAACTGTGGAATGATGTTGCTTTTTCCAGATAAGGCCCTCCACAAGAGGTTTGCTGGGAAGGACAACAACGATCCGAACTACCAGGCAGATCGGCTCACGTCGAAAGTTTTCAGCAGCGCGTAAGAGGTTCATCGACTCACCTTCTCCGGGATATTTCGTGCGATTGTAATTGCTTGTCAACGTCATTACCGTTATGCGAGTAGTAGGGATGAGGCATTTCCAGTGGGAATATACGCGAATTGTTGGTGGAGTGGTATGGGATTTCCGAAGTTGAATTTTTCGGACTGGCGAGCATTGCCCGGCTTGATGCTTCCTTGTAGTAGCGCATCTAAATGTACTGAACCTGTTATCGTATTAACCACGCGGATGCGAGTTGCACAGTTTCTCGCTTGGAGCGTCACTTTATTTTTGTTTTCCATATCGTTCTTTTGAAGTCGTATTTGGCATGTGTATTTGGTGGGGTGCAGTGAAGGGATGTTTGTATTTTTCAAAATCGATTAGCCGTTTCATGAGTGTACTACTGGGAAAATGCGTTCCGTGTCCAAGATGGATTTCCTGTTCATCGTCCATCTGCATCAGTAGCTTCGTGTAGGAGTTGAGCGCCGGGCAATGGTCGTTGACAGGTACGAAGTGCTGCTATTGGACCCGACCGAAGAGCATACGGATAAGGAAATACAGAAGCAGTGAGTGGGGCTGGTGAGGGGCGCGGTGATCCAGGGAAGGCAAACCTCACTGCCGTGTGGATTATGATTTTCGACGAAAAATTTGACTCGGTGATGAATTGCCGGGGGAGCAACTTTACGCTGCCTTTCTCCGCTCGGTTTTGCCTTTAACTTTAGGAGTACCCGGAATTTGGAGGGTGTTACGGTGGTGTGGTAGTCTGAGTGTTCAATAGATACCGTCGGCTGTCATTACTCGTCCATCCTGATAAGTGTAGCCACCCCAAGGCAGCAGAGGCCTTCCAGGTCCTGGCTAAGGCACTCAAGGATATCAACGACCCTAATTACAATGATAAATATAAAGAGGTGGGGAGGGACGAGCTGACGTGATGGCGGGACGTCCTGAGAAGCAGAGTGGAGCTGCCCTGGGGTCTTCCTGCGGGAGCTGCTCATTGATGATGGGCTCGCATGCCGTCTTCAACTCAGCTTACCGTGATATTGGGCGTTTCGTACTGTGACGGAACGCTAAAATATTCATCGTTGTTGACGCAGGGAATTACTCTAACGAAACTTTCGTCAGAATAGTTTCATGTGTCCACTTCGAATTAAAGAGGGTTTCTCACCCAATTTCCCTTGAGATTGTTTTTCTGACACCTCTAGCTGTTTTAGATCATCCCGCATGCGAAGAAGCGCGTTTTGAAGCGACGGAAGAAGGAGAATGTGGAGAGGATGAGGGATGGCAAGGACCCGCTAGATCTGGAGGGAGAGGACTTCAATAATGATGTGGGTTGTTCATATCATAATCGATCATCTGGGCGCGCGCTTTCCGAGGAAGTAGCGGTGGCGCTTTATGTTATGTGGCCAAGAATTTCAGCAAGAGTCAAGCTATTTATTGAAACCCCTACTAACGTGAAACTGGGAAATGTAGTTATTCATTTCTTGTGAAATTTGTCACGAAACTTGACGATTCTCAGAGTCAGTCTGTGCGTTGGCGTTGCTCGATAATCTGCATCGGTTGTTGTTGTTGTTGTTGTTGTTGTTGTTGTTGTTGTTGTTGTTGTTGTTGTTGTTGTTGTTGTTGTTGTTGTTGTTGTTGTTGTTGTTGTTGTTGTTGTTGTTGTTGTTGTTGTTGTTGTTGTTGTTGTTGTTGCTGAAGTGGAGTGCACTTGTCAGGTTATGAATGAATGTGAGAAGATATTAGAGAAGGAGAAGGAGGATGAGGAGTATGCCAATAACACAGCACAGGCGAATGAGGACCGATTGGTGAGACAGGAAGTGTGGAACGGCTGCTGATTGTGATGGGTTGTGAATCATCACAGTCGCTAGGTCCGCGACGCTGGGCGCGACCTGAGAATAAATTTCCTATTTTTCCCTTTTTTCCCTACTGTCTCCCTTTCTTGTATTTTCTTCCATTTTTCCTATTTTCCCTATTTATTTCAATTCGAGAAATAAAGTCTTTTTCCTCTCGGACCAGCGACACTCAGTGAGTGTTGCTACAAGCTCGGCTTAAAGTCACATGAAGTTACTTTCATTGCGAGAGGACCATCTTTGGAGGGGTTTTTCCACTGGCTGATGATTTCGGTAATTTCTAGTCGCTGCGAGGGTGTCTTAATGCCTGTAGTTTCCATTTTCCGTGATGATCTTCAATGAGATGGCTTCTCGTCTCTTTGCAATATGTAGCGGTCGGGCGAAGACGGTTTTTTTTCTGAGAATCTGTGTGTGCGGAAAGTCGTTGGTTCATGCGTGCTGACATTTGACTTCGACAGATTCACTACGTTGGTGATTTTTTCAGCACAAGGGTGCCAAGCGAGCAGCTGAGGAGAGACTTCAGGCGAACCGAGCCAAGCGGCGATGGGAGCACGGCAGGGACGCTCGGGCTATGGGATGGCGGATGTTTGAGACCAATATCCGAACTAAACGGGTGGGCACGCGAGTTGGCTGAGCGGGGATGCACTTCTGAGACACTCGCAGCAGCGTCTACAGTGCGAACCAAACCGTTATGCAAGTCACCTTTTTGAGATAACTTGCTCAATAAGGGAATTCATCAATAAACTTCGAAAGGTGTACTGATAATGAGAGTGAGAATCCATTGACGCCGTTGTTGTATATTTATTTGATTATTATGATGTCGTTTTATGATGCACAGGATGGCGACGAGGGAGAAATAATCTTAGAAAAAGTGCGATCGGATATAGCGGCATGATTCGAGTTTTTGCGTCTCCTCTGGGTTGACTGAAATTTACCTGTGGTTCCACCTGATCCGCGATTGTCGGCTCTGTCGTTGTTATCTGGTTTTACGCAGAGGAAACGCTTCTCACGTTGTGGTTGAGCCTTACGCACCTTCCTCTGGTGAACTGTATAGTATTTAATATAGGGTGTATCCATTATTATTGTAGTAGCAACACCTTATCTTATTGTGAGCAGGTAGACCCTGTGTGAATATATATAGATTTTGCGGTTAATAGATCGCTGTTTATTATTATAAAGCCCTTACAAGATAATAATCAACATTTTAGCTTTTTGCTGTTTCTCGGAGGCTATCGCGTCTCATGGCCAGTGGCGTCATGATGCACATGAAGTTTCTTAACCTACATCGTATTGGGATCCGAGTATTCTCCAAAAACCGTTGTATCATTTTGTAAGTTTATTATAACCGAGTTGAGTATTTCTATAAGATGGCCATCCGTATGCGGCATCGCTGGCATCTGTAACGACCTCGTTCACCCTCAGTTCCACGATATGTCGAGCCACAACATCGAGCGAGAGCGAGAGCACCGAGCTGAGAGGGATGGCAGGGCTGAGGGTGTGCCAAGGGGCATCGATGTTAGCTACAAGAAAAACTGGCGATGAGAGAATCTTTGTTGTATTTTATGCCTTCTGTATGTTGACAATATACCGAGGATATTTCACGTTTTTCCGGGGTCGCATGTTAGTGGGTCAATCGGGGAGGTTACCGGTTCTTCTCTGGTGAATCGTGAGAGGCTGGGTTGGCTCAAGAGTAGGCTGCGATGTGGTAGGTAAGATTGGCGGGTATTTATTTCGAGGGGTCCCCTAACGTGACTCGTACGTGACTCGTCAGTACGATCACTCGTGAACGTACTCCCGCCGAAATTCGAGCCCCGAAATCTGCGGTAGGCTGAGCGGGCTGAATGAAAAGTTCGGCCTCGCATGAAACGAACGTTTTCGTGTGCTCGCCTGTGACAGCGTGGGGGTGGGGAAATAGCAGACAGAAGGTTCCCGACAGAACGCTCGCCGTGAAACGAACAGACAGAACCCGAACGTGACAGCGTGGGACAGCGGTTTAGTAGTCGTCGCTCCCTTTTGCATTTCATCCAGGTAGGCATGTTCCTGTGCATCTGCCAAATGTAAATAAACTTCAAGCGCCCTTTCTCAGAATGGCATGAGGTCTCTCAGAATGTTACAGTGAGCTTAGTTGACGAGTCTTAACCGGAGTTTTCGAATCATTATGTTATCTTCGCGGCACTCGTCACTTTCCCGTTCGACCACTGCATCTCTGCTGCGGCACTTGAGGCGGTTCAGCGCCGCAGGTGGAGGTAGATGCTTTCTTAGGGCTCACTTTCATCTCTACACTTTTGTCCGCCTTGCGGATTCCTCATGTGTCGAACGCTGTATCATAAGTGTCTGCTTTTCAACTTTCTTGCGATACATGGCGAGGGGGATCCGCTGACTCTCCTCGATTGTGATTACAATTTCGTGCATCCCCATTGTCACTGAGCGCTCTCGTGTCCCATTTATTGCGGCGAACCAGCGATTTTGTTTGACATTAACAGCGTCGCCATGAAGCTAAGGACATCTTCGGCTCCGCTGCGTTCTCGTCTCGTCGAGCAGGGAAGATTCATTTTTCTCCCGACGAGAATATGTCGGCTCCCTTCAGGTGGTGACACGTTGCCTGAGGTTGAGGAGTTTTCAGACTGGGCGACGAGGGAGTTTCTGACGCATAACATGAACCCTCATGTGGCTACTCAAGTCCCGTCAATACCGACACTCGATACATTCGCGATAACGGAGAGACAGGAGGCCTTACTCATCGAGAAGCTTCCTCTGGAGGTGCCGAGCGCAGGGATCGAACCGGGGATCTCTAGGTTGATATTTAGACTACGGTGGCAGACGTGATTGAGCTGATGTCGAGAGTTACGAGGGAAGACATTAGTGAGGATGATGTGTTGTTGATGCGCTCATCACTAGGCAGATTCACTGGTTCGTATCCTCGGATACCAACCTTTTCGTAACTCATCCGTTTTCAGGTCGATGTGCGGTGGTTAATAGACTAGTTACCGCTGAGCGGTTGCAGGCTGTGTTGCCTCGGGACGTCTACTGCCGGTAAGTCTCTGGAGAGTAGTTTCATTGTCCTTTGTGTTCACTCCATTCGCTACCTGTCACGTTTGACACGCTGATGCGCCGTTGAACGAATTTTGTGATCAATGTTGCCGGAGGGATCTGCCTTCTGCTCGAGTGAGAGGTCGGCGGAGTTGAAGCGATGATGCGGTCGAGATGCAGAACGTGGTCATCGATATTCATGTGGTGGACTCTTCATCATGTGATAGGAATTTGTCGTTGCATTGTGGCCATTGAGTCTCGCCTGTGAGTTGGAGTAGCGCTGAAATTGGTCCCCTAATACACCCTGGTTATCGTGGAAGCTGCTTGCATGCAGGCCACTGGATGCGCATGATATCTCCTTGTTCGTGGAACAAGCCGAGAGATTCCATAATTTATCGACCGACCTACGGCGATTGGCTATGGCCTGTGAAGGGGAAGTTGACCGAGTTGTGACCCTTACCGGGCTGCCGAGAACCTACGGCCGAGCAGAAGTAGGATACGCTGTTGTCAAGAGTGAGAGCGATCCCCATTGAGGTGGCCCTGTGCGGCCTCCATCAGCACTGCAGGAGAATTTTGAGCTCGAATGTTGCTGCTCATGGCATTGAAAATGACAACGGTTCCGCACAGGGACGTAATGACTCTGACGGACAATCTTGGAACCCTTCAGGACGCATATAATTCAAGGCGAATTCAAGGAGTTATCATACGCCCACTCAATCGTCCGCGTGTTGTTTCGCTGTTCAGGTCCAAGAGATACTGAAGGAGCATGCCGACGTAGAAGTTGATCCCCGGGATATCGTGTTTCGGTTCCAACGGAAGGGTCATCAGAGCGACACTGTGTATGTTTTATGCAAGTCAGTCAAGGACAGCGTCAGAGTCATGGAGGTGAGTGGTGAGGTTTTGAGTAGTCCTTGAGGTGCAGTGGATGGCGGAGCCTTTGGATTTGGATTCATCGTGGACGCGCAAATTTCGAATATACTGTATTCGCGGTTCACGGGCAAAACGCCCGTGACGCGGAACGGGCGCGGAATTTCTCTTCCTTAACGCGGGATCTTTTGGAGCCGAAGTTCTGAGGGAATACGACCGATATCACTAGGAACACGTGCCTCAAAAATGACGCCCTCAACTGACGACTTCCCTCACTGAGAGCTGAAAATGGGTCGGCGGCCCAGGGCCGCTCGCCGGCGAGCCTGTGTACCTCAGTCTGTGGTCCACAGAATTTTCTTCTTCGGAAACATGATATTTCGGGGGAACTCGATCTTGCTGAATCGCGTGGGTCCACTCTTCAGCCTCGTTTCCGAGTCACTGAACCGTGCCGCGGGTGAAGAGCGGTTCATTGGCAAGAATCAAGTTTCGATTATCGAGCGAGACGTGTCATAACGCCCGGGGAAGCTATTTTGAAAAGCACCGTCAGAAGCGTTCTGGGGGAATGCATCGTTTGTGCGACAGGGAGCATCACGATTAACGGAATCTCACAAAGACCAGAGGTTGAAGTTTTCCGAGCGATGGGTTAGTCACGCATGTACCTTCTGGGAAAGCGCGGTCTACACCAATGAAAAGATCTGGAGGTGTCACGGAGCCAGCCAGGAAGTTTTGGAACGTCCTTTACATGAAAAGGAATACTCCAGCTCTGAATCGTTGTACCGGAGCTTCTTGTCATCTGGCTTACTTGATCGTCTCGTGCAGCCTCTCATTTTGCCAAACTGCCTAGGCTCAGCGTGGCAGGATGCTCGGCTTGGTACACCCTAGCAAGTACTTGTGTCTGTTCTGCTGGAACTCTGGTGCAGACTATGATATGGCTTGGAACGTGACTGCGGCACGGCCGAGGTACTTAGCACCCAGTGGTGCACTCAGTTCACCGAGGCTTTCGAGCACGGCTAGTACCCATGGGGCTGGAAGAAACCTGAGGGGATCTTTATGCGCAAGGCTGGCAGAGACCCAGCCAGAATCAGTTCGAAAAACGTTTCATGAGTCTCCGTTTGATCATTAGTGGAGCAGTGATGGCTGCGGAGACAGATTTCTATTCTGGTCAAGCAGACATGGCCGCGATCAAATTGGATAAAACTCTCGGATAATTTTCTAATGAGGGTCAGAAGAATGAGGGATTTTACCAATTAATTTTTCGAGACTGATTGGACAATCTACTCCGAGTAACTCGCTGTCCTCCCGTGGCGATGAAGGGGCTCCTGTGAATCTTGCCGTGAGAAGCCGAAAGTAGTTCTAATTCGTAGCACTGTTGGTGATGCAACATTACGAACTTGTCCGACTTGAGTTCAAGACTACACGTGAACACAATTGGGCAGACAGCCCGTCAGTGACGGGAACAATGCAGAAACATGAGTTTGCGAGTCGCGAAGGTATGTCTATCCGTGAATCAGGAATTTCAGAAATGACGAATCCTGGGTTTTGAATTCTCGATCTGTTTTGTCTGTTTTGACAGGTACAAGAAGTCGCGGTACCGAAACGACGAGCATACGGTGAGGCATTCGGATGCGCATTCGTGTGGGCTTCGAGACAAGCCATCTTTGTGCCGAGTACGGGTGACGAGATGGACATTGCACTGACCAAGAAGAGCGGTCCTGATAGCCGGTGAGTTCCTTTTTTGTCGTGACCGATGGCGAGAACTCTCGGGTATTGCAATGACAGCCAGTACTGCAATATGCAAGTTTCCCTGACATAGGGTCGTAATGCTGCATATTGCACTGAGCAGCATGCCGCTTCAATAAGTACTAACGATGTGGAGCTGTCGGCTGTATAGAGTTGCCCCGGCTTTCATGATGGGGGCTCCATCTGTCGTAGGGCAAGTGTATATCTGCCGAGCCTCGATTTATCATTAACCTGGACGCTTTTCTGCTTCCTGCGTTTCTTGATCCGCTTACTACCTGACGCTCTTCAACGGTAACCGGGCACCATCTATCGTCTTTGCATCTGTATACCTATCGTAAATTTGATCCACGTGTCGCCCACGTACTCGAGAGCTAGTCATCGGACCATGCGTCGTGGCTGCCGGGTTGCCATTGACTGGCGAATGCTCTCTGAGCCTGTCGAAGTTGTCCTATTCCCGTGCGTGCAGGTACAACGTCTTTTCTCGGCTGGCTGGCATGAAGATGTCGATAATGAACAGCTCGAGGGCCTCCTGCACAGCTTACGTTTCTACCCCACGTCCGTGCATAGAGTAAGGGTTTGGTCGACCAAAGGCGCGGAATGAGCGATAGTTGGTATTGCCTGTCGTTAAAGGAATTCTCGAAGAACTGCGCGTTGGTCAGGATCTTATTGGGAGTGCCATTCAGCCACTCTTAGTATCCGTGATTGCCATTGTGAGGTATATCTTCGATACCGCAGCTACTCGCCCGCCAATTCTCGTCCCTGGCATAGCACCTGTGTATACGGTAGAGGCAGAGCAGTTTCCGGACATGCGAAATCTCTTCGTCTTGTTGGTGTTATTGGCTATCGTGGATTTCCTCACAACACACTGATATCATTTCGTGAGAATCGACCGGGTTAGGTGGCATCATGGATTTCGGAATCCTCTCTCGTGGAAGTACCCCGATGCGTTCGAGTATGATTTCGGACATTTGCTTCGGAAGCGTTCCTACCTGACATAGGTGCCCCAGTCCGACGGTACTTGCGCGTTTATTTTGAAATTCCCGAGCATCAAACTTGCGAAGTGCTGCATCAACCGTCTGCATAGATTGAAGAAACGGTGGAGGGTAGGTGAGAGCAGGGTGCAGAGAAATTAATCCTAGCGGATTGTAGGTTAGCAAGAACTCGTCGTTTTACGCGCATGCCCAGATGATCGATATTCACTGGGATGATGAGGATGTGTATGATGACGAGCGGCAGGACATTGACTCCGATATTGATGAGCCGATAGAATACTGATGATGAAGTTTCGTGTCGTAACATGGCAAGTGTGTTTCCGGATCGATTGATGCTCTTCGTTCCGGAGGACTCTTGGTATTCGCTTGCAGCTTATTTATCCAGGTTAGCGTCCCAGGCATCTGGAGGAAACGTGCGGTTCTCCAAGGAATTGAGCACCTCTATCTGTTTGACTTTTTTTACAGCTTTCAGCTCCTTATGTCAACTACGGTTGCACAACACTTCAGAGGATGAAGGTTACCGCGCGGTGCCCAGCAGTGTGAAATCGAGATTGCATAAAGGTGAGAAAACTCGTGCGTGCATAGCGGAGTCGCGTGCTACCTTATTCCCTGGAAAGCATGTGCAGTGTCGGCAGTTTACGAGGGGTTGGAATGAATTCGCGGTGTTGCCATCGTGGGGTCCATGGAGTGATGAACGTGGACTGATGCCTAGCTGTATCTTTTGGAGAACAGGTGGAACTTTCGGGTTCGAATTCATCAGTCTTGCTCGAGGATTGTTGTGATGTGATTATTTATACGTGAATTTGCGCGAGTTGGAACTCGCAGACTGGGCTCAGATCGTGCCTCGGACCTGGACTACTGAGATTGATCGTCAAGGTGACTTTCTTGAGTCGGGGGCTCCTGGTCGTCTTCCTTTCTGGCGAATGAGATGCCAACTAGCCGAAACTGGGCTCAGTCGAGTGCAGCATTCGCATGGTGTGACACCTAGACATAGTGAGATTCCGTGCCACAAATTCGAGCTCATCATAAAGGGAGTTTCAAAACTTCGTGAACAACTTTGAACTCTTGAAATTTCTCAACGACCGACCGTACAAGACTGAAACTTTGTGAGCTTATTGCCAATATCGTGAGGAATGAACATGGCGAAAGTGGCATTTCCGTTCGTGCTCTCCAAGGCGTGACCGCCAAAAGAGCTCATGACGTCACAAGGGCCGTGGAACACTGAAATTTTTTTCCTTCGAATTGATCATGTCTAGGGGTTTCCGAGTCCGCTGATTAACGTGAGATAAGTTTCCAGTCTCGTTTCTCACCCCAATGCCTCTCAATCAACTCAACCCGAGCGCATCCCCACCAGCGTGAGATGAAACCGACAGGACACGGCATGCTCATTGGTCCCAAAAGAGAGAGTCTTCATCCGATGATGACAATGATGACGATGCGATCGACGAATATTTTGCTTCCTTGAAGAGTGAAGGGCTGGATGACTCATCCAGGATGAGTACTAGGATATTCGTTTCGGGAACTTGACTCCGCCTGAGCTAGACTTCAATATAACTGATGACGATGTTCCCTTCCAAGCCCGACGGAACTATACTGTACCTACGCATCTCCAGAACGGCTGGAGGAGAACTTTAGATGAGGCTGAGCAGCTTGGACAGATTCGGAGACTCTCCGTGGGAGAGTGAGCGACGATGACTTTGGTCTATGGTACCAGTGGTGCATTCGATACATATCGTGTAGCCACTAAATAAGTACTTGACACTGATCTCCACAACTGAAGGAGAAGTTTACTGCTCTACACTGGAGGGGCAAAACGGAAATTCGAGAATGTACGATGAGGGTTACCTAAGAACTCGATTCGCTCTGAGCGCTGCTTCTGCTCTTCGAGACCTAAGGTGGTTCCAATAAAATCACAGAGGGTGATGATTGACGGGGCTAGCAATACTTCGGACGGTGGGTTCATGGACGTTCAAGGAGATCTATCGTATGGTGTCCGGTGCAGCAACGGCGTTGTTTGGAACGATTAGTTTCATGATGGAGAGGTTGAAAGTCCTTCTACAGTGCGATCGGTGGTGCTAAACTGCTGACAAAACCTCCGTGATGAGAGTCTCATTACGGCGATTCGTTTGAGTTGAGTTTCGAAGCACACAAGCTGCATTTGATGCGCTTGATTAGGCGGCGTCAATTGGGCGTGAACTTGTACGAAAATGAGGACTACTATCAGAATATGGGCTGAAAAAAACTCGCGCGGCACCTTCCTGAAAATTGATTGCATATAGCACTGAGTCGGTTCCATGATAGAACTCTCGCCTCGTTAATGCAGGTACACGAAATTGCAATCCCGAAACGACATTCTTACGGCGAGGCTACACCACCGAAGCCTTCGGCTGCGCATTCATCTGGGCCTCGACTGGAGGCCCTCGAGACAAGCCGTCTTCGTGCCCAGTACAAGCGACGATATGGATGCGTCGTTGATAAGGAATGGTGGAACTGTCATCGGGTTCGTCCGTTCTGTCTATTTTTCTATTTCAGGACCTGAAATTCAGGTGCCGACTCTGACGGTATTTTTTATATGGATTTGTGCCTATGGGGTTCGCGTCGGATAATGCATCTCAATTGGCACTTCGTGACTATTGATCATAAGGATTGACCTGGATTGTAGTGCCTGGAACAAAAATCCGTATTACCCGTATACTCCCACCGGCCAGCGTCTCGATCTTGTACTGTGTTACTTTTTTGGGTTACACACTATCGGATAGTGACTATCCGTAGTAGGCGCTGAAAGTACCGTACTGTTTGTGACTGTATAGTCCAGCGCAGTACTATGGAACGTAGAGCTGAGTTCTCTTGTAGAACTCAGACCAGATTTACCAGCTCTATATAGACGTTCTATGGAACTTCTGTGCATCTGGTCCACTTCCGCGTAGATGGCTAATTTATAGCGCTCATATTGAGCGGATCGACGGGTATCCGTTAATACCGATTCAGCATTTCGCTTTGCAGCACCGGCTTACGGACTGCTTGGGGATCGTATCCAAGATCTTCGACAGCGAGACTAGATTTTCCAAAAATTCTGTGTTTAGCTCTCGTCGGTGACATCAGAACTCATAACCAGCGATACCGGCATCTTCGCCGATTTGCTGTTTTGGAGAGAAGATTTGAAAAGAAGGATCAGAGCTTTCGACTAACTAAAGATTGAGTTACTGAATTTAAATATTTTCCGCTGGAGATAGTATTGCTATTCTTGTCATGACAGTAACGATTGCAATACTAGCAGGGATTCGCATTGATTTTCAGAGGGTTTCGTTCGTTTCTCTCCCCTTGCCGTCCATGATGGCTGCACAACGCTCCGGCCGAGCACCATTACGGCGCTGCTTACTGGGGCGGTTCGGGGTTGCGCCTAGGTGAGTTCGCCAAAAAGTTCTGTTCTACGATTTTTCATCAGATTATTCCTACTGTCTTTCCGGGGCATTTCATCAGTATCGCCTAATGCAGCACAATCGCTTCTGCAGGAGCAGCCACATGTGACGGTATGTATGGTGGGACGGCCGAATGTGGGCAAGTCGAGCTTGTTCAATAGATTGCAGAGTAAGCTCGTCCGGTCAGTACTCCACACTCAGTGTCACACTGGCACACTGTATCGAGCGTTCTCTCAGGTAACAACCGGAACGCAGAGAACAGCAGGCAGAAGGCCATCGTGTGAGTCTCTTCGTCGGTTTATATAGTTCTGCTTCAATCTCGTCGCCTGTCGAATCGGGTGTTGGTTGGAAGTGGACGAATGTCGGCCTGCGACTCGACTCTTGCGCTCTTTCAACCGGCCACCTTTATCGTCCATGACTGTTCTCGCAACGGTTCGTTACGTAGTGCAGTGCACTAAGTGCACGACGGTAGGGCAGTAGCGTAAGAGCGCAGTAGGGACGTTTTACTTATAGTGTAGCGTGTAGTACACGCCGTGTACTATTATTTTGATGTGTTGTGATTCGTAGCATGCGAGTAGCCTTCTTGATGCGCCCGGGGATTGCTATCAGGGCCCGAATCGCCGTCGTATAAACCTGAACAGTGACTAATTCAGGACGACTTTTACTTTTATAAGTTATAATAGCCATTTGTTCGTAGCTAGACTGATCTCCGTATGTAAATCATATGATAGCGATTCGATCGTTGGTAGAATTGGCAGTGGCCCGCTTTCAGCTACACAGCAGCAGGGACGACTCGAGATGGAAAGTCGGCCATGTGCCAGCTGGGTAGATTGAAGATGAAGCTACATGACACACCGGGGCTCGAGGATGATTCTCTTACCGAGAACAGTGAGGCCGTTGGAGTGCGTGTCTTCGAGTATTTTATTGCGGGTTAGTATCAAATTCATTTTCGCTATGGCTTGTCTGTGGACAAATTCCGCTGCTTCTTGTTGAGCGGCTCTTGTCTTCGCTGAAGCGAGGGGTGGCTCCACTATACTCCCAGAGCTTCGTATGACCTGTGCTTCTACAAGATGACGCTCAGGTGAGCTGCTGCAGAAGATGCGTCAGAAAGCCTTGGAGGCGGTATCCCGCAGCGATGCTGTGATCTTTATGGTGGACGCGAAGGAAGGTGTAACCCCCCTTGACCTGAAATTGGCGAGAATGTTGAGCAAACGAGTCCGACGACTCAATGAGCTGTTCAAGGAGAAAGAACAGAAAGGAGAGTGAGTCGGTGAAGGTGGAATTTGTTGAAGCATTCATTACGAGTAAGCGGCCGACCTTCGAATGAAGGTCCGGAGTAGACGGATGAATCATACTGGTTCATCCATCACGAATGTTCATTGTGGGAGTTCCGTGTGTAGCCCAATAACCCAGTTCGCCAGTCCGATGTCTTTATGAGCAGAATGCCAGGTCTCCATGGCAACTCGCTGTATTTCTTTGCTCACTCCAGAATTCCCTGAGAATCCGAATGGTTTCACAGATCAGTCTTTCAGGCGAAGTCGACCTCCGATATCGATTGTCCTGGTGGCAAATAAGGCGGATGGAGCTCAGGACTTCCCGACCGACGCCATTGCTGATTGCTATGACTTGGGCCTTGGGGACCCTGTGATGATATCGGCCACCAAGAACGAAGGGACGGATGATCTGTAGCAACCTAGGGCGGTCTGCATACCACTTGACCTTCTCGAGTGTAGCGAGCACAGCTAGCTCACTTAATGTCTTCTCCATCATCGTCGAAAGCCCGAAATAGATTATTGATTCTTGTGGAGCGAATTGAAGGTCTTCTGTTATTGACGGGTCTGCCGCGCATGTGCTTCCCCGGGTCAGGTATGACCGCCTGATGTTAGACGTTGGAGATAGGCTCAAAGGCGCATGGGCGGATATGGATGAAGCAATAGTCGAGAAACAGGAGCAGGATGAGGATCCAATTCAAGCGGTAACGGGCCCCCTCAGATATACAAACCTGATCTTCGATGGAGTTAGACCGCTGCACGATTCGTTGCACCTAGACTGTGAGATACGGAAGACGCAACTGATATCATAGGAACTAGATCTGGGGAGTCTCTGATTTTATGGTATGGAATTGATCAGCGTCTGTCTATCGTGGGTGACTGGTTTGAGTGATTCTTCAAATCAAGAATACTCGTGTCGAGTCTCCTATGGTATTCATCAGGAAATGGCTCAAGAAGGGCCGAGTTTAGAGATGATCGAGGAGATGCACGAAATTTGGCTGAGAGAAGCCATCGAATATAAGGGAGTACAAAGAATCTGTCAGGCAGGAGAAAAGAAGGAAGCAAGAGAGAAGGAGAAAGACAGAAGAGGAGGGATCGGAAGAGGTAGGTCGAGGAAGGTCGCAACTTTTGGTGCCTTCTGAGTCATATTCTGCCGAAGTAGCGTACATCTCGACCCAGCGGGGTGGAGGTGATGGGAGGCCTGCTCTGAGTGTCTCACGGATCCCGCACGTCTTCCGAAGACGTGCTCGAGTCGCTGTGGGGAAGAATAAATTTTGAACTACTATAATTTTTGAGCAGTTGATCGATCCATAGTATTCTCAGAGGGTTGCCGGTGGAAGAGTCCGAGAGTGATGAAGATGAGGAGGATCTCGACGATGAAATGTTCGATGGCCCACCACCTGACGGAGTGGAGGAGAACATAGCTGATGAGATCGGTGTGGACGGGCGGACAATGCTGGAGAGGAAAGCTCTCGCGAAGTACCTCACTAAGAAGCCCTACCATTTGAAGGACAAGATGGTGAGCCATTTGCGGTGTGTGCCGGAGATGTGCCGAGAATCCCGAAAAAATTAGTGAGGTCTGGCTGAACCAATTCAAACACTCTCTCCCGCCGTGATCTGAGCGTTTGTTGCTGACTGTTCAATATGTTCACCGTCTTTCTTAATCTGCGCGAAATCGGGATGAAGAATCCCAATAAAGAATAGTTGAAGCACATGCGTGTCAGAACCGAGCAATTCTATTTTTAAGATTTGCCGAGCTTTTCCTCGCTCGGTCGCTTCAACTGGTGAAGATTAACATGCCAATCGGTAGGCCGTACGTCTATTCCGGTGATATGTGGGCAGGTTGGAATTGATATAGGTCTTCTTTGATGGAAGTATGCCTTGTATGTGAGTATACCATATCCAGCACGTTGGCCAGAACCACACTTGAGGCTGGTCCAGTGTGTTGTCGGACAACGGGTGCGGCGTACTCCGCTGAGGGATCGGCGCCCTGTTTCGGGGATGGTGTCAAACTACTCTACGCATTTCGCGGGTAGATCTCGATGACGCTGCTCCGACCGGTTCAATGTTGAGTGCGGTATACGTGCGAGTTCACGATATAATTTCACTCGGTTGGATCGACGTTAGCAGCTGCAGTTCTGAAGACATTCTTCGGCGGTGGGATTTGACTCTTGTTTTTGAGAACAGTGGGATAGTCGGAGACAACGCGTACATGAGCTGCAAGACGGAGCTGACGAGAAGCATGAGTAACGGCATACCCAGAGCACGCGAGCTGAGATACATTAGTGTCAAGGGTTATGATTGTTATCGAAGAAGTCGGCGCCTTCCACGATACAGTCTCCGAGCCTCGGTCCTCGGGTCGGTCCCTCGGAGTCCGAGGGCATTTCCGCAGCTCTTGCGCGAATGCGCAGAGAGGACACCGGGTGTCTGAGATCCCTTTTGGGAGCATCCCAGTTATAATTATGGAGGACCCATGCCAACTAGGCAGAGTCGAATTGAGGAGGTCAACTTTCTATGAAGAGCTTCATGCCCAAGTGAACGAGTGACAATGAGAGTCTGACAGTGAAAATCAGTCCACCGAGGAGGAGTATTTCAGATATGGGAAAAGGATGCTACGAAAACGAGGAAGATGGTGCCAGAATCCCCGGCTCGCCGATTGTGGATGTGGCCATGACTTGAAATGCAGTCTTGCTTTATGTTGCCATCGTACAGTAGACGCTGTGGGAGGTTTCATGATGAACGGGTGTTGCTCGGTGCAGTCTGGCGAATGGGCTTGCGAAATGTACTTGCAAAATTGATGGTAAAATTCCTTATCAATTGTTGGGGAGGAAGAATCTGAAATTGCATGGCCTCGCCATCCAGTCCGTGTGGTCATCACTCAGACCCGAGACGTTGTCCTAGAGGAGAGGCGACGGCTTCTGAGGGATGAGCGGACAATCAACATGGCAATTGTTGGTCTGCCTAACGCCGGCAAGAGCTCACTGGTGAACGCCCTTCTTAAGGAGGACAGAATCATTACTGATGCGACCCCTGGTAAGATGGCACTTGCGCTTCGCTCCGCTGTGAAAATAGATCAGGTACTACGACTGACACTATTGTGACCGACTGGTCGTTCCGAGAACACAAGATTCGACTCTTCGACACCGCAGGTGTTTTTAAAGGCTGGGCGTAAGTTGCCGCGGAGCTCCAAGGCGCCCATTTGCCGCCGATTGAAGTTATTATTTTGGGTCGCAGGTATAAGGGAGATAAGGAACTTATGGGACCGGGATCGGAAACTCAGCGAGCCATTCGATTGTAGGAGCAACCGAGATCAAGATCGACGCTCCTGAAATCGTCACAGTCCATGAATAATGAGTTTATATCTTCCATGACGGCTCGTCACGAATTCATCCGCGCCTGATGAATTTGTATGTGCTGCTTTGGAGACGATTCTGGTCCTTTTCTCAGTGCTCATGTGGTGGTGATAGTCGTTGACGGATCTCGAGCGGAACGGTCTCACGTGCCGAACAAAGCGGAGTTGAAGCTGCTGCGGATGGCGTCGGAGATGGGCAAATGTGTGGTGGTAGCGATCAATAAGTGGGACCTTGTCGAAGAAAGACACAAGTGAGATTTGGAGTTGAGGAAATGCAAGATCGCAAGAAGTGTTGGTGCACCTCTTCCCTTCGAGAAGCCGGATTTGTATCTCAATGTCGGGTGCATTGTATGTTATGGTCGGTCTGAAGTTTTCGGTCTCGAGCTCTATTTAACGCTGTTTATGCCGGAGGGAAGATTCCCTTGGTGGACAAGGAGTGAGTTCGAAGATTTATTGTTTGTCCTTCAGAGAGAAGCTACGGCAGTTGTACGTGACGAGTACGGTGAACAAGTCTGCTCAAGTAAAGGGGATGCCAATCATGTTTATCTCGGCTAAGACTGGCTTCAACGTTATGATGATGATGACGCGAGTTCAAGCGCTGTTCCGACGGTGGAACGGTCGAGTGGCGACCGCTGACATCAACGACTGGATGAGGAAGTTTCAAGAGCACTACCCACCACCGTGGAAAGACGGTGTGAAATTTTACCCGAAGTATGTGACCCAGGTTCGATCCCGGCCGCCGACGTTTGTTTTCTGGGCGAACACACACGGCGGCTTCCCACCTAATTACTTGCAACAGATGCGGAATCTGATTCGGGAAGAATTTGGTATGGAAGGAACCCCGATACGAATGCTGATCCGAAGCACGTTGATGCCCGACCCGAAGAAGAAATTGGGAAAGCAAGAAGTGCTCAAGTGGAAGCGAATGGGTCCGAGGCAAGCTGAAGCTGTTAAGCATCTGAAAGGAGAGAAAGGCAAGGCTGTCAAAGTGAAACGCATGGCACCCGAGGCGAGATCGCGAAGTTTCTGACTCGACTGTGTTTTGGTTGGGGATCCATTTTGGTGCGGGCGGTGTTCAACCCCTAGACGTGTATGTTGATTCAGAGAAGTGGTTTGGCGTGTGGGTGGCGAGCATGGTGATCGTTCGAACTAGCGTTGGATATCGATAGATCGTAAGATGCTGCTTGTTCAGGGATCCTTCGGGGCGCTTCGCTCCGCCTTGGAACATGTCCGCATTGGGCGGAACGAGCGAGTTGCTCCGCTGTGATCTTCTGTTGAAGGGAAGTTTCACTACGATCCTCAACAGGGTGCTTCTGCATAAAGTGTGAATAATGGCACGCCGCAGTCGCAGGTTTTTCGGAGGATATCTAGTGTGAGCCTCCGACCGAGGCGCGTATATCGATCAAAAATCCATGTGCGTGCTATCTTGAATGGACGGAATTCCTCATTTTCGTGCGCTTCTGTGGGTATCTTCAGTTGGCGGTTTATAATACTGATGTAACATCAGTGATGTTTCTCCCACTCAATTGTCATCGGAAGTAGCTTGCTGGAAAATGGCAGTGGGCGCCGACATCAACCTCAGACATCCTCGCTGCGACACGCTCTACAGACCCAACATCCTCGCTGCGACACGCTCTACAGACCCAACATCCTCGCAGCGACACCCTCTACAGACCCAACATCCTCGCAGCGACACGCTCTACAGACCCAACATCCTCGCAGCGACACGCTCTACAGACCCAACATCCTCGCAGCGACACGCTCTACAGACCCAACATCCTCGCTGCGACACGCTCTGCAGACCCAACATGCTCTTTGCGGGGAACTACAAGGCCGTAGAACAGAAAGGAGGTGGAGTGTGTCCCGAGCTCTCAGGTCTTGTAGAGATGGTGGTCAGTAATGGCGCCTTCGTATGCACAAGGTGCCCATTGATCACTTTCAGTACTAGGAGACGCAGAGACTACGGTTCGTAGTTTCTGGGCCTCGTTGTACAGAGTTCAGCTGTGCCACCATGCGAGGCGATATATATTCAACAGAAAAATTTCTTGAGATTCACCGAGGGTGCTGATGCTGCAAGATTTCGGGAGGCCGCATTATCGAATCGATAATATCGATCAAAGTGTGGTGCGCTTCCCGTCAGCAGTGGACGGAATTCCGTACTCTCGTGCGCTATTATGGGACGCTCTAAGCAGCATTATCATCATTACAATGCCTGTTGAATTAGAGCACATCATCCGCGTAGGATTACTGAGGGAGCGAGACTGGCATTTAGTGTCTCTGCAGTTCCCAACTTCCTTCAACTGGAGATAGTTCCCAGGATATTCGAGTGCGGTGAAGATACAGTCACGAGAATGGTGATAGGAATACTATCATGGGGCGAGAATGATGAATGCAATCGTCGGAAATCCGGGGGTTTCCGGACACTGAACTTCAAATGTCGCCATGGCGGAGCGCCGAGACGCATCCTTCTGTGGGTGCATTCTGTGGTAGGAATTCTCCGTCTTTCACATCTTGTAATGAGACCCTCTTCGCTGCTATACCTATTGAGCCCCGTGTGTGAGTCCAGTGGCAGATCGAAAACAGACAGATATGTTCAACCTGCCATGCTCCCAGCGGGGACGTACAATGCCACCAAACAGAACGGCGGAGGAGTATGTCCCGAGCTTCCTGATCTCATCGACTTCGAGATGGTGGTTCGGGGTGGTTTAGAAGGTCAAGTGGCCACATTCAGTTTCCGGAAACGCACGGCAACACTAGCCGGCCAGGCGCCTATCAGCTGCGAAGATATATTTGAATTGAAATTGTATAGCCAAGGAACTGTGAAATCGTTGAAGCGGTTTGGATCGTTGGAGATTTGGAAGCTTCCAAAATGCTTCCGCATTGAACCTCGATCTGAGGCTTCTGAATTCGTCTCAAAGTTCTACACCAGTCTGTCTTTGAGGTTACCATCACTACTGTACTCGCAGCTCATATTCTGCCAAACAGAGCTCGGTCTGATCGTTGGTATCGGAGCAAATAGAGACAAGCACGGGAGCTGGATATCTTCTGATTACGGTTTCAAGCTGGAACTGCAATCAGCTAATGTGAGGGAAATTGCTGCCTTGCCAAAGGACAGTCTGGAAGGTCCACCCCGGGCGGGGTTTGAAGCCACACCACCAAAACGTCCTAGGAGAGCTGAAGAGGCTTCTGTCGGTATGGATCATCATCTAGCTAGCTCTTTCCCTGATGCCGAGGGGTTCCAAATCCAGTATAATGGAATGTCGAATTCTGCGAATGATGCTGCCTTGCCTCTGTTGGAAGGTCTGAAAGCCGTTAATTCACCACCTCCAGAGCTCAACACCGGAGCTCACTCGGACGACGAATTGCTCGAATTTGTGCTTGAATCGCTAGGTGAATATCACGCACCGCTACCTATCGGATCGACTACCGACCCTTTGAACGGAGGAAGTGGGCGCGAGTATAGCGGTGAAGCATCGTCAGGTATAATTGATGGACTGTACGAGACAGCAAACGAAACTGGTTTTGATCAGCTCAAGATGTTGTCAGTGAACATCAGAACGGAGCAGACTGATCATCCTCGAGTTGAGCTAGTCGTCGATTTCCAACACTATGAGGTGCGTCTGTGCGAAGAGAGTGCGGTGTGGCGGGAAGGATGCCTCCAGCTTGATTTCTCGAAGGAAGCCCTGGACCCCGAAACGATCATCTTCAGAGATGCCCTGAAGTTGGACTATGTATCCTTCGCTTCATTTCGAATTTGTCACAAAGAAGGCGGAGAATTGGTTCTCATGTTCGATACCAGTGGATATTCTGAGGGTTTGTCGAGCACAACAGTCCAGCTGAGGCTCCACAAAGTCGAGCAACCGAGGGGCGACGAAGCATAGCGTTCACCCCCACGCTTTGCATGTGGGCACCTCCAGGCTAGACTAGTAAACAATTGAGCCACCGGACTACCGGGTCCGCAGTTGTGGACTCTTTCGATATCACTGCCCTCGTCGCAGTTGACGTTCATTTATTGATGTTGTCCGTGGTTGAGTGGGAGGGTTGTGTTTGCGTTGCTGGAGAACTGTCATTCATGGTTGACAGGTTCTGCTCAGCGAGACTTGCTTTGGAAGCTGAAGAACCCGTTCAGCCCGGCATGCTCCGGGGAGGACAGGGGCAGCTAGACAGAATGCAAGTGAGGGGTGTTCCGGAAATCTTCATCTCGCAAAATCGGGGCGTTTTCGGACTCTGAACTCGGGTTCAAAGGTCGTGATCGCGTAGCTGGGTAGTGCCTGGAACTTGGCACTGGCGAGTCGCATCCTTCTTTGGGAGTATTTTCTTTAAGAAGTTTTCCGTCTCTCACATCTCGCCATGAAGTTCTCTCCGCTACTCTATTTATTGAGCCCCGTATGCGTATCGAGTGGGAGAACGAGAGGACCAATACAATATGTTCAACCCGAACATCTCCCAGCGGGGACGTACAAGGCCGTCGCACCGAACGAAGGTGGAGTGTGTCCTGAGCTTCCAAATCTCGTCGACTTCGAGATGGTGGTTTGGGACGGTCCGAGAGGGCAGATGGCTACTTTCGGTTTTCTAGAGCGTCAAGAGGCACTAGCCGGCCATAGGCCTTTCAGCAGTGATCCATTAGAGCTCGTATGGTATCACAATGTAAGTGCAAGATCCCTGCGGGGATTTGGTGCTCTGAGAGTTGATCGGCAGCCAAATTGTTTCCACGGCTCCTCTCTAGTGCGCGTGGGCGTTTTCATGGGAGCGTTCTACAGCTTCTTGAAGTTGACGGAATTTCAGGGGAGACTTGGCAAGGGGGGCCACCTCATCATCTGCCAAACCGAGTTAGGTCTTGTCGTTGGTCTCGGGCCGAGGGAACGAGAGATTCCCCATTCCGTGAATCTTGGGACGACGGAACGAGAGCTTTACCATTACAGTTTTCAATTAGCCCGCCAAATATCGGCGAATGAGGGTACCGCAGGCGTTTTAGAGCGAGCGAAGGAACGTATCTCCCATCCAGTGTCCAAGGATGGACTGCAAACGCCTTTTGACAGAGCAGTAGAAACGCCGCTGGATGCAAGCGTACTCGGTGGCGGGTTTCCCGGCAGCCGAGAAGAGGAGGTTTGGAGTTCTGTCGATGACGCAGCCATACCGTCATTCGGACTGCCGACCACCGCTCAACCAGCACCTGTTGGGTTCAACACCACCGCCCAGCAGGGCGTTGATTGGATTGACTCAGCAGTTGAAGCACAAGGAGCATACTATTTACGGCCTCATGCCGAATTATGGCCTGGTTATTATGGAGGTCCTCTGGAATTTCCGGAGGATAGCTCAACAGCATCGATCATACCTTTCGGTGGAGAGTACGATCACAGCGGATTATACTCTTCACCGCTTCACGCCGAATTATGGCCTGGACATTATGGAGGCCCTCTGCCACCTCCGGAACATAGTTCGATATCGACAATTATACCTTCAAGTGGAGAGTACGATCGTAGTGGGGTTGTCGAAGGATGGGCTGTATTACCTGATGGACAATACGAGACGACAAACGTTGACGTTGCACCGCTCGAGAGGGTTACCGTGGAGATCAGAAGTGAATTACAGACTGGACAACGCCGAGTTCAGTTGACGGCGAAATTCAAGGGGTTTGAGATGCAGTTCTCTGAGGAGACTGCGGTGTTTTTCGGGGATTGCCTCCACCTCGATTTTTCGGCAAAATTTCACGACTCGGATATGTTCATCTTCAAAGATTCTCTGAAATTCAATTATGTTTATCCAAGTTCATTTCGAATTTGTCGAAGGGCAGCCGGTGAATGGTTCTTCATGTTCGATGCCAGGAGACACCGCCAGGGTGCAGCTACTTCGACGGTCCACTTGATGCTACGTCAAGTTGTTCCAAGAAAGGAGTACTACTCCTCTAGAGTAATCCTCTAGGAGGGCTCTACTAGAGCTTACGCTGTGTTTGTGCCGAGGGTTGCATGTGAGCCACTCTTGTACGCGATTCTTACCCCGAGTTTTCGTACTATTTAAAGACTCGCGTGTCACTCAAGTATCCGGATGTCGTTCCGATGTGATGTTGTGGAGCGACGGGGTTGTGTTCAAAGTGAGAGGGTGACCCTGATTGAGACTGCGTTGAGCTCTGGCACGTTTGTTCGAGTTTAGCTTTGAGTCGACGTCCGTGGAAACTCTACCACATCATCGCTTGATGCTGCGGCCGTGGTTTTCCTGATTCGGGAAGACAACCGAGATAAAGGCAGGGGGTGAAGGGCAGGTAGTGGAAGTCACAGGTCTGAGAGATGCAAGGCTTTCACACCGATGAAATTTTTTACATGAAACACTCTATGCTGTCTGCGGGCTGCTGATCCCTCAGGAGAAGGCTCCGGGAACTTCCCAGCGGGAATCTTCCCGCCTCGAAAGTTCATGGTGAGGCTGGTTGAACGGGGTCGAGTTCATGAGAAAACACTGTTAGTTCGGACCTATTCTAATTTGAGGCCCCACGGCTTTCATGTTGGAAGTTCCAGGCTAGAGCGCCAAGCTGTACGTCGCAGAGAGCTTCCGCCGGGCACCCTTCGTCAATTGGTGCACTTGTTGCGGCGGTTACCGCCTGTACGAGTCTCCATCATTTCGCGTTATTTGGACTATTCATGCCTTCTTGTCCTCCGGAAGTGAGAGTCGGGCCCTTAGCAGATTCTGCTAGGCTCTCTGCCAAGCAGACGTGAGTCACCGATACTCCTAGCCTGTGCAGAGTGACTCCTCAGGACTCCTGACCAGAGTGACAGAGAGTGAGTGAGGTGCCAGAGCGACTCCTGGCACCTTGGCAGAGTCCTCGTGCGCAAGCGTCCAGCTAGATTCCGTCCCGGGCGCGGGACTCCCGGGCACGACGCTTCCAAAGTAAATGGGGTTATCAATCGGGGACTGTGTGTGTGAACTTCTGAGATGCGTCTGGGCTGGGTGACCTGCGTATGCCAGCAGCCGTTCAGATACCATCACGTTCTAACACGGCGGGCCGACCACCGAGAGCTGGTCCGGTCTTCGAACTTGTCCGGCGCGGTGGACCATTCTGTTTCCTGAAGGGAAGCAGGCGAAGAGGTGACGTGATAGGACTTGAAGAAGCAGCGAGCCTCACACTAATGAATTATCCGGTTTCTCGGAAAGTAGGCGACCCTCACAGCCTCTGCGGTTAGAGAGTGGCCGGAAATGCTGCTGACTGGTCGTTGGCGGGATGCTCTGAGTCGTACGAGTAAGGTACATGGCAGCCTGAGTAAGGTACAGCGTACTTCACATCCGGTTCACCTCGCAAACGTTATGTTGAGGAAAGCCTCGGAACTCATCGATAGGAATCACTACTGGCCAAAGCCTGGTCGGAGTATCATCGGTTGAGGGAGGGTGCGTTTACAGTTTCAGTTTCGCCGCTAACATTCGGGTGGATAAGCGCGCAGAGAAAGATTCGGTGGCGGTTATGAACGTTTCGTTCCTCATGTGGCGCTATGGCCCTGGGGGACTAGTCTGTTATATTCACACATCTGAGCTGTTTGGCGACGCCGAATTGGCGTATCCGTAATACATTCATGTTTCTAGAGTTCACGTTCATTGCTACGGTGAAGACTCTTCGCTGAAGAGTCCAGTAGCAATACGCGAAGTGTGTTGAGCATCACGCGAGATCTAGTGACGATGATCGCTTGACGTCAAGCCATCCCGCCTGAGAGAACCGAGAACGGACACCCCGGACCGGGGCGCGCGCTAACTCACTGCGGGTCGTCGAAACGGCTGCTGTTGCTGCGAAACTGTTGTTACTCTCCCGGTGGGCTAATGCGGGGACTGAGTGTTCCCTGAAGCTCACCCACCTCTAGGCTCTCTGATTTGCCCAGTACATCTTCCATGGCATCCCTTACCTTCAGAAACGCGCTCTCGCGAGCACTTGTGCTTGGTGCGATAATTCATTACGCGACTGGACACAGTTGGATGTTCTATCTAGAAGGTGACATCGAAGACGGTTATCCCAGGATGGGGATATCTGGCCCCGATGACGACTACTTCACGGTAAGCTCTCCTTTATTGTAGTTATTTACAACTCCGGTTCTGTTCAGCGGTACATCTGTCCTTTGAGATCCCTCGAGGAGTGCTTCCTCGAGCCCAAGCATGAGATAATGCTCGATCAGAGCAGCTTGCGTCCGTGCCGGGTGAGCGGCTCTCCAGGCGCGCCCAATGTTGAGGAGATTGCAGCCGTCACTGCTGGTAAGCCAAGCTTTGGTCGACAGCTTTCTCAAGCGGTCACGTGTCAGGTAAGGCACTGAGAATCTACTGGAAGAACAATGGCCATACTCACGGAGAGTCTGATGGTAGCAATGGCCCTTGTCTGCACCGATAAGAGTACTTTTCCAGGTACCTGCGTCCAGGTTCGCATCGCGCCATACTCCTGCTGACCCCGACTGGAGTGACTTCAAGATCCTGGAGTTGTGTTTGCCGTATCACGCTCATCACGAGACTTCTGCTATTGTGGTTATCCCGGAGACTTATTCCGGGAAGTACGTTATACACTGGATGTGGAAGTTTGGCCCTTTCTACTTCGCAACTTGTGCGGATATCGCGGTCACTAACGCTAACGCTGTGGGCTCGGTGGTGATGGAGACGACTGCTAGGCCGGTGACGAAGCAATCAGCTCCTGCGCCTGCAAAGGCACCTGCTAGTGCTGGCGCTCAAAACGTCGTTGAACTCTACAAGCAGCATGGTTGCGCGGGCCTGGCGAACCCTGGTGAGTTCTGCTACGAGTACTACGGCACATATTGCAAGGTCTCGGCTGGCGCTGATTACTGCGGACGCCATATTTGTCATAAGTCCGATCACAGCGAGTTGGGCCCTTGTAGGAGACTACGTCGTGAAGGGTAGCAGAATCGGGTCCTCGGGCATCTCGAGACTCATCTCTCACAGCCTCTTACCACTCTAAAGTACCCCTCCGTATATAAGGTTATTCATATCGATATTTAGCCGAATTCAATCATTAATTTTTGCTTGTCCATAAGTGGCTCAATGGTCTGATTTCTTTCTCTAATTCGTTAATTCAAGACGTTTGTGAATATGGTGTGCTTTTTTTGTCGGTGAAGCATGATGCGCGCCAGTGTGCCATCTCATCTGGATTCAATCTTCAATGCAGTTTTGTGTTTAACTGTGGGAGGGTAAGAAGGCTTTCGGCAACACCGAGTTCTTGGGCAATCTCTCGGTTTGTGCGTCGAGTTCCAGAACCCACGCAATGGAGGGCTCTTGTGTGGATTTTGGCCTCGGGAGCTGGCCGAGAGCTCGGATTCGTGGCGCGCTTGCGCGATTTTGAAGGAATCTGAAACGGCCGAAAGATAAGCATCTTCGAGTATCTTACAGTTTCGCTCTGTTCCGTAGTTCCTGATTGACTTGAGCATGTCATCGAACTCCGAAGAGGGATTTGCAGCCTCCTGACTAGTTAAGACAAGTCTTTTTCCTACAGTACCCGATGGCTTCCTTTGGATTCGCTACATATCTTCTCGGCCTATTCTTCGCTGCCGATGCACACAGTTGGATGTGGTACCTCGAAGGCGATGTGGACGAGGGCCTGGCACGCATGGGCTACATCGGTTTAGATGACGATTACTACACAGTGAGTCCAAGCCTCTGCTTTGCTGTGAGCAGGTTTGCTTTCAGAGATACGTGTGTCCATTGGCCAGCCTTGAGGAGTGCGCCCTCGCCCCTCGCCACAATATTGAGTTGACCGAGAGCAGCATGCGTCCCTGCCGAGCAACGGGTTCACCGGGTGCTCCGAACATCAATGACTTGGCCGTCGTTAATGCTGGTGAGTTTGGTATTGCATGCTACGTCACAACTCGCTGTATTCCTCGTATCAGGCAAAAAGCTGCGTATCTTGTGGCGCAACAACGGTCATGCAGAAAATGGCGAGTCCGAAGGTGAGATCATATCTCCCCTTACCGCCCTCCTCGAGATGTTCTTATTCTTCACGTCTAATATCTGCTCGAATTTTAGGTACTTGCGTTGAGATCCGTATCACTCCGTACCAGTCTGACCCCGACTGGACCGACTTCACAGTTCTTGATAGCTGCATGCCCTACCATCGCGACTTCGTAGGTTAGCCTTGTGAGTTTTCACACCACGGCCATTCTTCTCAGGACACTTCTGGTTATGTCACTATCCCAGAGGACTACGCCGCGGGCAAGTACACTATCAACTGGATGTGGAAGTTTGGCCCTTTCTACTTTGGTGCATGTGCGGACGTTCTCGTCGAGAATGCCAATGGTGGCAGCAACGACCCGTCAACGACCACTGAAACTACTGTCTCTGGCGACGGTTCTGCTGTTACTACTACACCCCCTCCTGCTGCTGCTCCAACTCCCACAACAACGCCTAGTGCTCCCACGACTGCCGCCTCTGGAGGCACTACCAAGTCCGTGTACGAGCAGTATCAGGACCATGGCTGCACAGGGTTGGATAACCCAGGGAAGTTCTGCTACGATTATTTTGGTACCTACTGCAAGGGCACTGCTGGCTTAGACGCATGCGGTCGATCGATATGTCACCTCTCGTCACATGAGGACCTTTATCCTTGTGGGAAGCGATCCCTTCGATCGGCGAATTAAGTGTCATTAATTAGTTTTTATACAATCGCGGTAACATATTTCGAATATTCATTCATTTCGCTTGAATCGTCAGCCGCTGTTCGTCGGGCCTAAAGTGGCTCCTAGCGCGACAAGTATATCTCGTATTTCGAGCCACGATGATGGTATATGTCTAGAAGTATTGGAGACAAAAATTGTGTGACGTCGTGTCAGTCGTCTCCCTCTCGGATATAAGTCGCATGTTACTGAGAAACGTCTCGGAGAAATGGAGGGGTGTTGCGTGTCCGCTTGTAATCAGATTCCCTTTCCTCTCTGCACGAGATGAGTATAAGGGTAGTTGCACTACCGTAGTGCACTCGGTTTTGTTCGCGGAGGTTTCGCTCATACAGGAAACCTTTTTTTCTGGGTAGGTTTTACTGGACTGACGATATCGGTTGATGCGTTATGTAAGTGGCGCGGCGGCCAGGAAATGAGTGAATCACTCTCGACAGAGACCTCTCTCACGATGAGTGGAAAAATAGCCGAGCTTTGGAAATAGCTCTTCGCCGTCTGAGTTTACTTGAACCTGTTGATACTGTGTATGCGGCGTTCGTTGCTTCTCCTCTGTCGAATAGCTCCCCCGCGAGTGGTCTTGGAGAGCACGCCAAATCCGTTGGCGGTGATGTACACATCGGAGGCGTTCAAGAAGGGTGACACGTCCAATGGCGGACGGCGATCAGCGACGTAGGTGAGTGTTGCTTCGCTGTTGTATTAGATCAGGGTAAGCAGTTACGGAGCACTTGAATTCTCCGAGATATGCTCAGCATCTTAGCGAATCCCTCTTACATTTCCATAGAAGTCGCAACCTCGTCATCATAGAACATTTGTATTTTTTGCTTCGGGCTGTTTTTAACCGAGTAGTGAACGGCAGATGGTGGTGCTAGGGCTTGGCTGCCAATCACCTCAAATGCCCGGAGTGAGTATAAGAAGCGGGTCTACTTTAGACTAAGGTTCTTAGTTACATGAGAGACAGCAATACCTGCCCTCGAGTCGCCAGAGAGCTGCTGGAGGTCGAAGGCGTCGACAAGGTTATGCTGGGAGATGGGTTTCTATCTAGTAGGGAAGGGCGGGCGCACCAGCAACCAGTGTTCGCTGATGCTGTCAGTTTTGGCATCTCGACGGAGTGAAAAAGGGATTGCTTTTGATGATGCTCAGCTAGCCACGTTTCAATCAATTTTAGATCGAGCGGCTGTCGACCCGGTGAGTCCCGTCCCGCTGTAGCTCTTCTATTTCCCCCCATCAGGATGATTTCCTCGACGGCCTCGAGTTTGACGAGGCAAGTTTGCCTTCGAGTGCCGGCAGCCAGGTTGAGCAGCGGATACAAACGCTTCTCGACGAAAGGATAAGGCCTGTCATCGCTCAAGACGGTACTACCGTCGTGTGTTCCACTTCACATTAGGGCGACAGCGGTCCGTGATTCTCGTGACCGTACACTACAACAGGCCCACTAGTTGTATCTCATAGGAAACTGTTCTCGTAGCATGAGCTGCCCAGCGCCGCTGGGCCAGCGGATACTGTTAATGAGCTGCTATTGTCCAGGTATCTGTCTCTTTCTCGTAATCGTGTATTGATCTTCGTGTCTCGCACTCATGTCCGCTGGCTGCAGTGCGAGTTTCTTCTCGCCCTTCTTCAGGAGGTGATTGTGAACTTATCGGATTCGACCCCCAGACAGGAACGGTGACTCTCACACTGCACGGTTCATGTGAGGGGTAATGCTCTTCGGTTGAGATGCTTCCACGGCTTGAACTCTCGCCGCCATTTTGCTGAGGCTTCCGCTCGAGGACTAGCTTCCGGTTTGCTAGCATAATAAGGCGATACCGAGCCCACTGAAATCCGTGTACACCTCCAACCCGATGTGATTCATGGTGATGTAGGTGCCCGCAGTCCGCAAAGACGCTGAAGGATTCGATCGAGCGGACATTAAAGTTTTACGTGCCGGAGGTAAAATCTGTGGAGCAAACAGTGAGCGAAGAGGTACGATGCGGATCTATCATACTAGGTTAGTGCTCTGCCCCTTAGGGTGTCGAAGCCCAGTCGCCGTATATTCATCACAACCATGAAGGGGTTAGGTTGACCGAGGCGGAGAAGGAGGAGTTGGCGGCCAACACACCGCTGTTCAGCACCTTTGCAGGAGCGACTATAAATGAGAGGATGGTACTTGGTTGGGGGTGGAGCCCACGGGCGCACTTTTTCTATAGATCATGGAGATACGACTCTATGAATCGAATTTACTGGGAATCATTCAGCCGAAGCGGCCAGGTCTGCGAATGAAGCGTTAGTCGAGATTCTCGAGGGAGGTTCTCGAGTGCTCTCGACTCGAGAACTTTGAACCTCCATGTGAGAGTGATCGTTTGTGCCACACGCAACCATGAGTTGGTTGAAGAATGCCTAGAGGATCTTTATAGAAATGATAGCGCTCATGTGACCTGATTGCTTTCGCCATGGATTGGGCTGGAACGGGGTTAATCTCGCCTCGCTGATCTCCTCGTGACGGCCCTACCCGGCGGTTCGAGCGTACGGCCAACACCCGCGTTGAGTTTATAATGTAGGTCGAGTTGCCCTGTTCTAATTCTTCATTAGGGGGACAGTCGTAGCCCAGCTGCGAACTGTAGTTGCAGGGGCTCTAGCACTTCTACGTAACGTGCACCTTCGTGGCCACTTAGCGCTGATGAGATCGATCCGCATCGTCGCGAGCTCCAAGAAGGGATGATGTTTTTCGCTCTATCGTTTACCCAAGGGGAGTCTGTTGTCCATCCGCTTGGGCACTGGAGGTAATCAGAGTCGCTCGAACACTTGAATTCAGGTATCGCGGATCCACTTCCGCTCGACGGTCGAGTTGTCGAGAACACAAGCTGCAAACCCGGATACGCAAGTGATCATAAACTGCGAGGAGTGTGGAACCCACAGAAATGTGGAACACGTGGACAATCTTCTAGTGGTAAGACGGTCCCATTCTGTAGGAGAAGTTTCCTTTGTACTCTCTTCATTGGACATGCTTTCTGCACTGCAGAATCCGCAGCGAACAAAAACCACCGTTCCTGAATTTCAGAATGGTCCGAAGTCCTGTGGGAGAGCTGCTCTAGTCGTATGTCCCTCATGCATCACGGTCCTCGAGACCAAGCCGTAGACCGCCGGCTGTTTGTCTGGAAGCAGTCAATTACGGTGTTTCCGATTTTTTCTCCGCCCAGGCGTCGCGTTAGTTCCACTGAGGTTGACATAGTTCCACTGGTGGGCTAGTCTGTTTTCGTTCTAATGGCTCGATCCAAAACTGCACATAAAGTGGCTGCCTGTAGTGAGAGGCCTCTGCCTGAGGGTCCTTCTAAGCACGCTGCCGACAATGTCACTTCGGTACAGACCGGTGAAGGCCCGGTTGGCGTCGGGAATTCGCACAATTCTCTAGCGAAATTGGACCGGTACATCTCTACGACTTACGTTCACTCCCTCAAATTGGGGCTACTGGACTACTTAGTGGCCGTGCCCGCTCTCATATGTTCGACCTATGTTGTCCCGTTCTTGCCGGTCATCGTGAGTATCAAGATGGGCACTCAGCGAGGTATGGAATATCTTATTTGCGTCCTGCTCTGCGTGGCGGTATCATTGACATTGAAGAAGGTAATAGTAAGGGGGCGACAGGGGCCTTATTACGCCGAATATGAGACCAGCACCCTATCGACTGCGCCGTGATTGCTCCAGAGTGCAATTTAGCGCCTTTGCTGCAGCGGAAGTTGATGCGGAATCAGTAGCGAGAATCCTGCTGCAGGATTTTGGTGGTTGTGAAATATTCAGATATTCGGAAATGTTCCTCTGGGGAGTGTATTAAAATGAATGGTGCTCTATGAGGTCTCGTTTCGCTCGCATCCAGGAGTCCAGAGCCACCCCGGGTCTCCTCAACCACCCAGTGGATGGCATCCACTAATGAAATCGGTCGAGCTGTAGTTCTGTGATTCTTCGTCAGGTCTTCAAACGAGTTCGACCAACATACCCGTCGGCTCCTCGAGAAGTTAATTTACGATGGATGGAGAGCAACTTCTCATTCCCAAGCGGGGATTCTGTCCAGGCCGGAGCTCTGGCGACTTTCCTTGCCTTGTGCGACAACGCACCAAGGGCATATGCGCTGGTAGTAGTTGAGGGCGGGTCTGGCACGGCTCTCTTCCTGACGTGAGTTATTCAGGTACCCTGCGTGATGTTTGCTCGAGTTTATTTTGGCTTTCATTGGATCGGCGACACGATATTCGGTGCTTTATTGGGAGTGCTCATAACAGCGACTCTTCTCCCCACGTTGTAAGGACTGGAAATCAGTTCTTCCCCTCCGAGGTACGGCTCCCCGCTCTGAGAGGACTCTTCTCGCTCAGCTGTCTGCTGATCTCTCCAGGTCGGATGCACTGGCAGTCATTCAAGATCAGGGACTACTTCTGCTATATTTTATCTGGTAGCGCCACCTGAAGGAGTATTTTGAGGCAAATCTCGCGTGGTGAGAACTCAGCTAGTGCTGCTCCGCGTAATATTACAACTATGTACGTTTGCTGTCTTTGCGATCGGAGTTGTGTTGCGGTAAATTACACCTCCTGCCGGGTGGTCATTGCTCTTGCCAGGCGATGGTGTGCTGCGTTCACTTTTCGTAAGAGCGGTGACAGCGCAGTAATCTACTTGCACTGTAACTCAGTGCAGTGTGGCTATATTACACGGGGCTCAAAGAAAAGTAAAACCGGACTCTGGAGGAGCCATCTTCAAGAGCACGACGAGGAATGCACGTGTTTGCTGAGACGAACGTGCGCATAATGAGCAAAGGCGCACATAGAGCAAGGTTGGTACGTAGCAGCAATAGAGATAGTTCTCACTATAGTGCATACGAGTAGCGTTAGGCGGGAATGAAGTTACTGAATCGAGCTACCGGGTAACAGTTGGGATTAGTTCCCAAGACCAAGGTTGCAACTGACTCCCCATCTCACGCTCATCTCCTTCAGTGTGTATCAATGATCCGCAAGTGGAGGCCTCATAAGATTAGACCCGCGACGTAGCCCGGGTAGTCTACCCGCCGCGTAGGCCCACGCCGCATAAGACCAGACGCACCTCTAACTGACTTCGGGCTTCATGAATTAGGATCCCAACAGCAGTCAGCGTAAGTCCATCGTTGTTGTTGGGCAGCCCTTGCCGACCCTTTCGGGTGTGCGGCTTCGTCGCTGCTCGGCCTGTGGCCGCCGGTGAGTGTCTCCCGCTCGCACGCCCCCTTTTTTCATTGTTTTCTCTTATTTTTTCTTTTTTTCTTCTTCTTTTTTGAGGGGGGGAAGGATCGACCCGCCAATAGATATAACGTGCAAAGAAATACAATAGCTATAAACGAGGAGAGAACAAGGCCGTGCGAACTACAATGGTATCAATGGGAACAATAGTTGCAAATGACTTCTATCAATATTATACAATCGTATGGGGGCGATGCAGCATAACCTGCATTGCCCCTAGGGGGCCCCTAGTAGAGGCCGTCACGAATGTCGCTGGCTGGCGCAGCACACCACCGCCCCGAGCAGTGGTGTTTGGCCAGATCCTTCGCAACATCCGTGTGAGCGTATGAAGTTCCCCCCTATCCGTCAGAAAGCCGGTGATCTATACTGTCAGCCTGACAGTGTCAGGTGTCCCAGCCTCCACGTCACCCACTGCCGCGTGCTGGGCTGGGCAGACGTAGATGACGTGCTCCACGCTTTGGGCAGACGTAGATGACGTGCTCCACGCTTTCCTCAGCGGCTCCGCACCACGGGCAGCTCCTGGAAGATCCTCCTCTCGTTGTAGTCGGCTCCTCTCTCCTCACGGGCTCTTACTTCGGAGTGCGAGATCGGGAGTTGAGAGCCCAAGTTAAGTGAGGCCGCGTTCTGGTTCGGGGCGAATGCGGGCCGCTAGCCAATATAGCTAGCCTAGCTAATTCATCTACTGTACACAGTGTCACGCTATCTCAATCTCAACGATTCCACCACAACGCTGTAACAGCCGTAGACTACAGGATGTCTTGAAGAGTGAACTGATTATCGGGAAAAGCATCTTGTTAGCTACCAGAAGCTTCGGCCTGAAGGGGCTCTTCAACACGAGAAAATCCTCAGAAACCGCGAGGGGCCCTCCTTGCCTGTCGATCTGATGCCTGCACGCGTGAGCCGAGCCTAAATTTTCTCGAACGCTTACTCTGGAGGCAGAGAGGCAATGCCGTCCAGCCGTACCAGCAGTGGTCGCCTGACGAACCGGGCTTCAACACGCAGTCGGCCTTGTCACCCACCACAGGGATCGCTCTAGAGGGTCAAGCGAAGTACGATGTCTTCTACCACAGATTGATTCTCTCGTCACTTCCTAGCTGTCTACTCTTTCACGATGGCACGCATGCATTTCCGGAGCACACGATGTCGAAACTCTACTTGGCCCACTGGAAGAGTCATCAGGGTTGCACTATAACGCAGTACAGTGCGGCTATTTGAGGCGGGGCTCAAAGAAAGGTGACATTTGACTCAAGAGGAGTGCGGACAAATCTGATCTCGGTGACAACGACCTTCCCGCTGCGCTCCCACCTTGCTCTTTGTGCCCCTTTGCTCGCTGAACGTACGTTCATCCGAGCAGCACACGCCTTCCTCGTCGTGATATTGGACATACGTTCACCCTGAATCCGCAAAGAAATCAGATTTTTCCGAGCCCCTCTCGAGTCCAATTTCACCTTTCTTTGAGCCCCGTCCCGAATAGCTGCACTGCACTGAGTTGTAGTGCAAATACGTCAATGCTTTCTGAAACTGCGGATTACTTCCGAATCATCGAACCATGAGCTGCTGATCTCTGCAGGCTTTCTCTTCTCTTTTTTGTCTAGGTTGTGAGTATGACCATCACCCTGAGGTATCTCATTTCGACCATACTTCTGGTCCTACCGGTTGTCGCTCAACAACAGCCCAACAACCAGGACCCTCCGTTCGTCGTAGGCACCGGCTCACTACCACCGTTGGGGCCCATCACTGGTGAAGTGAATTCCCTATGGGTTTGGCTGGCGGCTCAAGTACAAAGTCTGGCGAGCTCCTTGGAGGCCGACCTATCAGCAGATTTGGCCGCCGTTGCTCAAGACAGCGAGCATCCCTTCTGGGCCTGGCTGAAAAGTCAAATGGAGAACGATCCGAGTTCCCTGGCTATCAATGACACCGTCATACAACCCGTTCTGGACTGGGCGCTCGACAAGAACGAGGATCCCTACTATGTGTGGCTAGCTGCTGAAGTATTCGCCAACTCACGCGCTCCCACTACCGGTGATACCGATCCATCATTACGACGAAGGGCTATCGAAGCTAAACCCAGACCCAATCCTGTCCTGGAGTGGCTAGAGGCCATTTTTGACGCGTTTCGTCTCTTCTGAAGAGACTCTTCAGCGTTGCGTGAGGTGATTTTCTCAATCGTTTGCTCGTGCTCCCCTCTTCGTGAGCATCGAGCAAGAAGGTTGAGGCGTTTCGGTTTTGCGCCCGACAAACGAACAGATCTTCATCGGTCTCATGCTCTCAAGGTATTAGGGACCAACTTTTTTACCCGTCACAGGTAGCAGGTCACTAGGGCTTTTTTGCTCAAACGCCATACGGGTTTCGATCTGCGCGTGTTGATTTCATAAGTTAATATGAGAGGTAGATCAGGATCTGCGGCACCTTCAGCACGGTGCGTCTAAAGTGAGTGTACCCGTTTGCGTCATCTCGGAGAAAAGTTCATGCTTTCGCTGCTTTGAGCTCAACAGACGACGACCTGAATCGCTTGCAATAGCCAGCTCGGCTGGAAGCATTGTATTGGATGCATTCCACGAGATACATATTCCAGGTCAAGCTCGCTCCGCCTACGACTCACATCTGCTACCCGGATACTGGTCGGTGTGTCTGTCAGTTTGAATTCCAACTCCGTCGCCGGCTTAGCGAGCCTTGATGCCGACGTGCAACTCGAGGATAAGGTGTTGCGATCGAGCCGTTAAGGGATCGACCCGCCAATAGATATAACGTGCAAAGAAATACAATAGCTATAAACGAGGAGAGAACAAGACCGTGCGAACTAAACGTGCGAACGCTGGCTGGCGCAGCACACCACCACCCCGAGCAGTGGTGTTTGGCCAGATCCTTCGCAACATCCATGTGAGCGTATGAAGTTCCCCCCTATCCGTCAGAAAGCCGGTGATCTACACTGTCAGCCTGACAGTGTCAGGTATCCCAGCCTCCACGTCACCCACTGCCGCGTGCTGGGCTGGGCAGACGTAGATGACGTGCTCCACGCTTTCCTCAGCGGCTCCGCACCACGGGCAGCTCCTGGAAGATCCTCCTCTCGTTGTAGTCGGCTCCTCTCTCCTCACGGGCTCTTACTTCGGAGTGCGAGATCGGGAGTTGAGAGCCCAAGTTAAGAGAGGCCGCGCGCTGGTTTGGCGCAAATGCGGGCCGCTAGCTAATTCATCTACTGTACACAGCGTCACGCTGTCTCAATCTTAACGATTCCACCACAACGCTGTAAAAGCCGTACACTACATGTTGCTCCAAAAATTGCGGAGCGAGCGAAGCGAGCGGAGCATATACTGTCACTTCTGCACTTTTTTGTGCGTTCGTTCGTTCGTTCGTTCAAATTATTTCTCCACGACTATGTCGATTCAACTCACGAGACACATACCATTCGAAAGCTCGCGGTTTGTGTATTCTATAAAAAATACGAAATCGCTCCCATCCCCGTTCTACCAACCAAAACCGTCGTGGACCGTTGTAGATGAACCCGAAAAAAATACGGAAAAAGCCCGAGCTGGGGTTCGAACCAGAGACTTCGTGCCGAGCTCCGCTTTTTTCGTTACGAAGGCCTAGTGGACTAATTACCGGGAGAAGCATCCTGTTAACTACCAGAAGCTTCTGCTTGAAGGGGCTCTTCAACACGAGAAAATCCTCCGAAACCGCGAGGGGCCCTCCTTGCCTGTCGATCTGATGCCAGCACGCGTGAGCCGAGCCTAAATTTCCTAGAACGCTTACTCCGGAGGCAGAGAGGCGATGTCGTCCAGCCATATTAGGAGTGGTAGGCTGACGAACCGGGCTTCAACACGCAGTCGACCTTGTCACCCACCGTAGGGATCGCTCTACAGGGTCAAGCGAAGTACGATGCCTTCTACCACAGGTTGATTCTGTTGTCACTTCCTAGCTGTCTACTCTTTCACGATGGCACGCATGCATTTCCGGAGCATACGGTGTCGAACCTCCACTTGGCCCACTGGAAGAGTCATCAGGGTTGCACTATAACTCAGTACAGTGCGGCTATTTGAGGAGGGGCTCACAGAGAGGTGAAATTTGACTCACGAGGAGTTCGGGGAAATCTGATCTCGGTGACAACGACCTTCCCGCTGCGCTCCCACCTTGCTCTTTGTGCCCCTTTGCTCGCTGAACGTACGTTCATCCGAGCAGCACACGCCTTCCTCGTCGTGATATTGGACATACGTTCACCCTGAATCCGCAAAGAAATCAGATTTTTCCGAGCCCCTCTCGAGTCCAATTTCACCTTTCTTTGAGCCCCGTCCCGAATAGCTGCACTGCACTGAGTTGTAGTGCAAATACGTCAATGCTTTCTGAAACTGCGGATTACTTCCGAATCATCGAACCATGAGCTGCTGATCTCTGCAGGCTTTCTCTTCTCTTTTTTGTCTAGGTTGTGAGTATGACCATCACCCTGAGGTATCTCATTTCGACCATACTTCTGGTCCTACCGGTTGTCGCTCAACAACAGCCCAACAACCAGGACCCTCCGCTCGTCGTAGGCACCGGCTCACTACCACCGTTGGGGCCCATCACTGGTGAAGTGAATTCTCTATGGGTTTGGCTGGCGGCTCAAGTACAAAGTCTGGCGAGCTCCTTGGAGGCCGACCTATCAGCAGATTTGGCCGCCGTTGCTCAAGACAGCGAGCATCCCTTCTGGGCCTGGCTGAAAAGTCAAATGGAGAACGATCCGAGTTCCCTGGCTATCGATGACACCGTCATACAACCAGTTCTGGACTGGGCGCTCGACAAGAACGAGGATCCCTACTATGTGTGGCTAGCTGCTGAAGTATTCGCCAACTTACGCTCTCCCACTACCGGTGATACCGATTCATCATTACGACGAAGGGCTATCGAAGCTAAACCCAGACATTATCCTACCCTGGAGTGGATAGAGGCCCTTTTCGATATATTTTCTCCCTTGCACCGTTGAGTGAGGTGATTCTCGAAGTCCAACTTAGGTAGCATACTTACCCGTCATAGGTAGCAGGTCGCAAGGGCATCTTTGCTCAAATGCCATTTTTGACCACATATGGCTGTCGGGTTTCGATCTGCGCGAGTTGATTTGACAAGTCAATTTCGCTGCTTTGGGCTCAACAGACGACGACGACCTGAATCGCCTGCAATAGCCAGCTCGGCCGGAAGCATTGTATTGGATGCATTCGACGAGATACCTATTCCCGGTCAAGCTCGCTCCGCCTACGACTCACACCTGCTACACGGAGACTGGTCGGTGTGTCTGTCAGTTTGAATTCCAGCTCCGTCGCCGGCTTAGTGAGCCTTGATGCCGACGTGCAACTCGAGGATAAGGTGTTGCGGTATCCAGTCGGCCCGAATGCAGTCACGCGAAGAGGACAGACCGGACCATCTCCTCGCCTCCTGGCAGAATCCACCGCGGGATCTGGCCATAGTGGAAGCCGGTTGCCCGGTGCATCCTCAGATTGTAGTCTACAACTTGTAGAGCATCTTGCCTGTTATAACTACTTCGTAACCCGGCCGACTAAGACTCTCACCATGCAATTCCTGCCACCGTCGCTCGGGGCTATCAGCGACCCGCAAATATTACTACCGACACAACAGTAGAATCGAGTAAAGAAAAATCATCGCGACGCGAGGATGATACGGCGGGGCCTGCCATCTCGCTACAACTCCTGCTCCTTCTCGGTAGAGGCTCCCTGAGAGAACAGATTACGGCGAAGCCAAGAAATTCACTTGTTACCTCTTCCTTTTCGAGCGGTAGTTCACCGGAGTCGGCGATGACGACCTTTTTGCTGGTAGTGCCGCTTTGACTACCCACAGCCTCGATCTTCTTAACCTAAAAATACATGACTACTTTCACAGACTAGTCCGCATGCCGCTAGTAAAGTTCAGCATAATCCATTACGTCGAGAACCACTACAAAAGTAAATAGGGTGTTGATCAGAACTACCCAACGATTGCCATTCATGCTGGTGCGAATTCACGGGAATTTCGTATTTCATCGGCGTGCGCATGGCCAGCTCACACAAAGAAGAGAAAAGAAGAACCTTCGCGCGGAGAGAGCGATCAGCAGATAAGGAGCGACTCCGAAGTCACTTCAACTTCAGCTCGTGACAGTGGCTTAAGTGGCTAGCGTCTCGTCGCCGTCACTAATGATATGATACCGACCTTCGTCGAGGGCATCAGTATCATCTTAGCGCTTCGTCATGATGACGATGATACCAAGCGATCTGATATGGCTTCAGGATCGAATTCAAATCTGCGTCGTTCTGCAGCAGCAAAGACACCATGGCGGCCTGTAGGGCTGCCACTCGCGAATAATTCGAGGAAGCGGTGACGAGGGGCCAATCCGGCCACGGTTTGGTGTGAGGTGTTATGTTCCGCTTAGGCCAATTCATTGAGCTATTGAATGCTGGTGAAGGGCAGTTCGCGGCTCAGCGATGGTTTGATGATCAGTTTCGATTGAGTAAAGGAAGCATCGGCACCACCTGTGCGAGCCTACTGCACCGTATGGGAATTATCGTCCATACGGACCTCAGTGTCCGGGAGCGTCTTCTCAAGTATCACATGGATGGAGTGGTACGTCGACTTGAAGCAGCGACCGAATGCTTCTTGAGTCAACATGGTTCCGCCGTAACTCCGTTTGTAGTTAAACCGCAGTTGTGATGTGACGATTAGAAGCACCGTTCAAGCTGATTCCGAGGACGCTTAGTATCTCTCGAATGCACGGGTGTTACGTCCTTAGGAGTCAATGTGACGGTCAGTCCATCACATACAGGGCTTTATCCAGCCATCTGTGCGGGACGCACCCCCCACGGAGGCCCCAACCAATCGCTCACTCCGGTAACCTGAGTCAGGTTACCAGAGGGACTTGCCAATGGCAAGTTGCCATGTACTTAAGGGGCCAGTCGGGCTGGCCCAGTCCTTCCCGTTACTCCCGAGTTGGAACACAAATTAAAGTTTAAGGAATGGAAAATCAGGTTCCGTTCGATCGAAAGTGCGTTCACCTACAAGTTGTAGGCTACAACTGAATAAAATTCGCCTAGCAAATACAAACTATTCGACTGCGCTTCCCGCGGCCTCCACTCTGCGAGCTCTTTTCTCGCTCCAGTGTTGCCAGACGGCCTCTAGAAAGTTCTCATACTTCGAGATGGCCGACTCGCTCGCCGACAATCCAGGCAAAGCAGGCCCCTGCCGGCTCACCCTTATAAGCTTACCGAGAGTTTCCCCAGACATATGCCTGTGGTCGCTGGCGACACGAGTAGCTGTGCTGAAGCAGCGCTCCACGGACGCAGTTGAGCTTGGAAGGCAAAGCACTATAGAGCATATGTGAGCGTGATTTGGGAACAGAGAGACCAGCTTCGGCCGCTCGAGAAATCGGGCATGAAAGTTGCACTCCGCTGGAATGGGTTCTTCGGCAAGGTAGCGCTTGACGAAAAGGACCTCACTCCGTAAATGAGAAGCCCACTCGGAACCGGGCCCATCGAGCTTAGTGACGGTCATAACGGCGATGGTTTCGTTCCATCCGTCACTGTCGGAGCGAGCGAGGGTGCTGAGAAACAGGCAGTCGTCTCTGAATCTCGCGCGGATCTCGACCGTGAGATCCTTGACATAAGGAGAGATGACCGACGATATATCACTTCTATTCGTGGAATCACAAGCGCGAGGCTTGCGAACCTTGCGAACGTAGACTGCAGGACGCCATCCAGCTTGCCCGAAATGGAGTCGAAGTCATCCTTGATGATGGCCTCGAGTTTGTCCGAATCGAGACTCTCGAGTTCCGTCACAAGATCAGTAGTGAGCTGAACGGCCCTGGAGTAGGAAATTCCGGTAGACTGGAACCCTTCAGACAGCTTTGACATGGCCAGAAGAATGTGGCGTAATATCAGCAGCAGCTTGGTATTGAATGGGTTAGTGAAAAACTTGAGAAAACCTCGGCAGCGGCTCCTATCTTCAGATGGAAAATCGCTCATCTCACCAATGATCGAGAGTGCTTTACAAATGATATGGATAATTTTCACTACCCGCGATACTGCCTGGGCTGTCGATAGCCATCTAGTCGGGGCCACTTCTAAGATGCCCTTGTAACGGTCCCCACTCTCCCGCAAACTATCCGAGGCCGATTTCAGAATGGATACTTTTTTATTAGATTTCGAGAACAGGCCATAAAGGCCTTGGATGTTATCCACGCAATTCTCTATCAAAGGGTGACCTCCTTTGGAAACTGACCGGGCCACCAGCTGTAAACGGTGACTCCGGCAGTGGACGTATTTGATGTTCCGCCCCCAAACTTCTAAGATGCGGCCATAAACGCCATCCTTGGAACTGGCCATACAACTTGCCCCATCGAAAGATACCGAGTGAACATTGTCTGTAGACAAACCTCTATTCTTCAGGGACGAGTCCAGAGCATCGCAAATCGTCAAGGACTTGGTGTTCTCGACGATTTGAATGTGCAATAATGTCTCCTCAACAGAAATAGCCCCACCAGCATCAGAGACGTGTCGACAGTAGATGCTGAGAACACTTTCATTGTGACACGAGGTCTCGTCGCTCAACACTGAGAACTCCCCAAGCTGATTAATGGAATCACGGATCGCAGCTGTAGCCTTTGGTCCAAAACTGCATCAATCGAATCGAGAATATCACCGGAGGTACTGGTAGAGCGATATGTCGTATTTCCAGGCCGCGCTGAGGCGAAGGTGGCGAGCTTATCATTGAACCGATACGGAAGATCGAGCAGACGATCATACTTAGTTGTATGACTTATTTCTTCTTTTATCAAGAAGTACAAAGCCTCCACATATCTGAATCAGAGAATCTGATCAATGTGTGCTCACACAGCGGAAACATACCTAATCATCCCACTCCTCTCACGCTCATATTGTATGCTTTTCTTTTTCGCCGCTTGACGATACAGCAGAGAGACTGCACTTTGATGATGAGAAGACGTTCCCGCAACAACTTCGTGCCTCGTTGTTAATGTCCGGTGGCCAACATCACGCGCATGGGCTTCAGCTTTCCGGCCAGGCTGTTTGTTACGGGGAACCACACGGCCCACAAAATACTTATCTTCTGCGCCTCGTACTGCCGCGTCACCTCTCAGAAACGCCGGCCGACAAATGCGGCAGATATAACCTTCATCAACTTCCTCAATCCATTCGAGATGCTCAGACCTAAATGATTTCAATTTCTTTCTTGGAGGCTCGTCAGCCGCCTCATCTTCCTTAGGAGCCGGATTTGAATCTAAAGTATTCTCTGTGCGAGCTTCTCCCTCCTCATCGCGCCTTGCGGAGGTAAAAGGAGGTGGTCCAGTAGATACAATTCTCGAACAAGCGCCCAGCCTTGCTGGAGGACACCCCTGCTCTCTCTCTGGCACTGTCAGTCACTGATGAGTCTCTGTGGTGGAGATGAAACACGTTTCAAGAGCGACATGGTAAGTTTTGGGGTAACAGACCTCTGGCCCAATTTGCTCGATCCTCTTAGGACCGGCAAAATATGGCAGGATTACAGGAACCGCCGCATTTTTTACGGTTCATCCCTCTTCTAAACAGCTGTCAACCGGCATTGCACAGTATAAAATAGCACATGCGGTCCTGCCTGTCAGGCAGTGCCTGAGGAGCACGTGTACTCGGGCCATTCTGTCCACAACGCTACAGCAGCCTCGGACGCAGTCTAACAATAACTTCGGCATGAAGTGGCTCTGCACCACAGAGAGTTCCTGAAGAACTTCGAGGCCCCCCTTTTCCTGTCAATATTTTGATGCTTTTACACACAGTACAGTCTGGCTATCTGAGACTGGTCTCAAAGAGTGGTAAAACCCGATTCGAGAGGAGTTGACCGATAATGATATTCTATAGCGTAACGTAGCCTAGCGTAAGTTCTAGCCTACAACGCATACCCATGCACGCGATTGCAATTGCGAACTGCAAAGCTCATAATGAGCTCAGACGGTTATCTGACACTAATGATTCGCAGTAGCAGTCAATTGCGGCAATACTGTGTGTGCCATTTTGATATGCAAATGACCAAAATTGTGATATCTCGCTTAATACGAAGCTTTCATTTGTCAAAGTTGGTCTGCTTACGTATTTTGACGAAAGGAACTCATTGATATATCGATCAACCGTTTCATTGACCGTTTCGTCGTTGTAGAGAGCGCGGAGTGAATTTCGCGCGCGCCACGTGTACCATTTCGATATGCAACCGTGCCGTTATGGGGTTATACTAGACCGTTAACTACGCCAGAGACTTTGATACTTAGCCATACATTACTCCGGCTCCCCTGCTTTTGTCTGTACAGTGTTTCACTACATTACTGTGTCAGGATAATTTCTTTACCTCATATTAGGGTGGTCCGTGCCGTGAGCAACAGAGTAGCTGATAGCTGTTCACATGTGTGGAACTGCGGGTTTAACGTTGTTCTGGGAAGCATGCCGAAGAATCGCAGAAGCTCCCGCGTCGCTAGCTAGGCCTATTGTTGGTGATATAGCTTTGAATGGGAGTCGTCCTCCAGGGCGCGCGCGTTAGAGGAGTCGTTTCGCAGGCGAAACGGTCAAATATGTATATTTGCATTGCGTGCTCGCAAAGTGCTTGTTGTTAACTTTCGTTCGGTATATGACTTGTGATGAAACATTCAAAACATGAATTGCAACTGCTCGGCAAAACTTTCTCCCCGGAAAAACGCCGATTTCACGGCTTGAAGTGCCACTTATGAGTGCATGGCGCTATCATACCGGAAGATTTTCCTTGTTTTGGCGAGTTGGGCGACAGTTTGTATACCAACCGCAAGCTAATGACATGCGTTCTCGGGAACAATAATAAAGTTTGTTGTTTGAACCGTTTCGTCCACGAAACCGTCCACAAAACGCGCACGCCCGAACAGCGTTCGCCCCATCACGAGTGCAGAAGCTTGCGGTGGGCCAAATTGCGGGCTTGTTGACATTCGCAGGGACTTACCAAGTAGTACAAGAGCTGCGAGCATCGCCTCTGCCCATTAAGTGGTACGAGGCACAGGCCGACGAAAGATCGCATAGTGGGGCAATTTTGTAGCGTGCAGCGCTACACGACCCGGATAGGAGCGCCAGAAGGCGCTGCCTAGCACTCTCCTGGGCGCAGAGACTCTCCCTAGTTTTTTCGGTCGCGTATTTCCGCATAACGGCACGGTTGCATATCGAAATGGTACACTTGGCGCGCGCGAAATTCACTTCGCGCTCTCTACAACGACGAAGCGGTCAATGAAACGGTTGATCGATATATCAATGAATTCCTCTCGTCAAAATACGTAAGCAGACCAACTTTGACATATGAAAGCTTCGTATTAAACGAGATATCCCAATTTTGGTCATTAGCATATCAAAATGGCACACACAGTAATGTCTAACAGCTAAGTTTATTGGACTGGATGCTACATAGCGTACGATCGTCGCTATATTGTCACTCTAGTGCGCGCGGCGATCGTTTTGTGTATGCGTGTATAGCCAATTCCTCTCGATAGAGTAACGCTCAGAAGGAAAAGAATGAAAGACTTTGCACGCCCGACGAATGGGGATTTAACTCACAATCGACCTTGTCATCTACCGTAGGAATCGCCCGACAGGGTCAAGCGGAGTACGATGTCTTCTATCACAGATTGATCCTTTTGTCACTTCCTAGCTGTCTACTCTTTCACGATGTCACGCATGCATTTCCGGAGCAAACGATGTCGAATCTCTACTTGGCCTGCTGGAAGAGTCATCAGAGTGACTTCAGATAGTTCATTGTTACGTTTCCATCGCTATTTTGGTATCACATCGGACGGTTATTGTGAGAAAGTCGTAGACAATTGGTAGACAGTGGACCACTGTCCCGGGGACAGTGTCCCCCGATGATCGAGTCGATTGGATCGATTATGGCATAGCGGGGACGGCCCACACCAGAATGGATGAGTTTTTCGGCCTCTAACAGGTTGGTGCATGAGTAACATCATCTGCTGGTCTGTGTAGGTCCCTCTTTCTGTTGTTGTTAGTAACATCACTCTGATGTATCTCATTCCGACCGTACTTCTGTTCCTACCGGTCGTCGCTCAACAACAGCCCAACAACCAGGATTCTCCGGCTTTCGGCTTACCATCACCACCATTTGGGCCCATCAATGGGGAAGTGCATCCCCTATGGGTTTGGCTGACGGCTCAAATACAAGACCTGGCGAGCTCCTTGGCTGACAATGGTGCCGACATACCACAAGCATTGGCCGCCGTTGTTGAAGACAGGGATGATCCCTTCTGGGCCTGGCTGGCAACTCAAATGGACAACGATTTGAGTTCCCTGGCTATCGATGACACCGTCATACAACCAGTTCTGACCAGGGCAGCCGAGAACAACGAGGATCCGTTATATATGTGGCTAGCTGCTGAAGTATTCGCCAACTTACGCTCTCCCACTACCGGTGATACCGATCCATCATTACGTCGTAGGGCTATCGAGGCTAAACCCAGAAGGAATCATGTCCTGGAGTGGCTAGAGACCTTTTTTGATGCGTTTCGTCTCTTCTGAAGAGACTCTCCACTGAAGACTCTTCAGCGTTGCGTGAGGCGATTCTCTCAATGGTTTGCTCGTGCTCCTCTCATTATGAGCACGAGCAAGAAGGTTGAGGCGTTGCGGTATCGCACCCGACAAACGAACAGATCTTCATCGGTCTCGTGCTCTCAAGGCGTATTAGAGACCAACTTTTTTACCCGTCATAGGTAGCAGGCCACTAGGGCTTTTTTGCTCAAACGCCATACGGGTTCCGATCTGCGCGTGTTGATTTGATAAGTCAATTTGATTGGTAGATCAGCGCCTGCGGCACCTCAGCCGATTAGTACGGTCACCGTACTACGGTGAGTCTGAAGTGAGTGTACCCGTTTGCATCATTTCGGGGAAACAGAAGTTCATGCTTTCGCTGCTTTGGGCTCAACAGACGACGACGACCTAAATCGCCTGCCATAGCCAGCTCGGCCGTATTGGATGCATTCCACGAGATATCTATTCCCGGTCAAGCTCGCTCCGCCTACGACTCACACCTGCTAGACGAATACTGGTCGGTGTGTCTGTCAGTTTTAATTCCAAGTCCGTCGCCGGCTTAGTGAGCCATGATGCCGAAGTGCTAGCAACTCGACGATAAGCTCTCTGTTGCGTTATCCAGTTGGCCCGAATGCTGTCACATTAGCGGAAGGGACAGACCGGACCATCTCCTCGCCTCCTGGCAGAATCCACCACGGGCTGTGGCCATAGTGGAAGCCGAATTCTTGAAGATCTTGCCTGTTGTAACTACTTCGTAATCCGGCCGACTCAGACTTGATGCAATTCCTGCCCCCGTTGCTCGGGGCTAGCAGCGACCCGCAAAAATCACTACCGACGCAACAGTAGAATCGAGTGAAGAAAAATCATCGCGGCGCGAGGATCGCGCCATGATACGGCGGGGCCTGCCATCTCTCTACAACTCCTGCTCCTTCTCGGTAGTGGCTCCCTGAGAGAACAGATTACGGCGCCACGAAGCCAAGAAGTTCACTTGTTACCTCTTCCTTTTCGAGCGGTAGTTCACCGGAGTCGGCGATGACGACCTTCTTGCTGGTAGTGCCGCTTTGACTACCCACAGCCTCGATCTTCTTAACCTAAAAATACATGACTACTTTCACAGACTAATCCGTATGCAGCTGGTAAAGTTCAGAATAAGACACTAAGCGAAGAATGATGTGCGTCTGAATCACTACAAAAATAAATAGGGTGTTGATCAGAACTACCCAACGATTGCCATTCATGCCGGTGCGAAGTCACGGGAATTTCGTATTTTATCGGCGTACGCATGGCCAGCTCACACAGAGAAGAGGAAAGAAGAGCCTTCGCGTGAAGGGAGCTATCAGCAGATAAGGAGCGACTCCGAAGTCACTTCAACCTTAACTGCTCCGACGACTGCTTACAACATCAATGCCCTTCGAGACGCGTCCGAAAACGACGTGACGGCCGTTGAGCCACGGGGTTTTGTCAACGGTAATGAAAAATTGAGATCCGTTCGAGTCAGGACCAGAGTTGGCCATGGAGAGCAAGTAGGGCTTGCTGTGCTTCAGACCAAAGTTCTGAAAAATATGCATCAACTGTAGCGGAGCAATGCACATGTTGTAGTCACCTCATCTGGGAATTTCTCGCCATAAATAGACTCGCCGCCCATGCCATTGCCCATGGTGAAATCACCGCCTTGACACATGAATCCGGGAATTACCTGCAGAAAGGGGGGCGATAGCTATACTGTGAGCGAGAACAGCGGAAACCAACACACCCCGAAAAAGAGTTCAACTGTTGCAAACAATATTTTGCATGAGAGAAATATTCATGGGAATGTCTATTCGAATTGGGAAATTGTTCGCTTACTCTGTGGAAGCTAGAGCCTTTATACCAGAGAGGCTTCCCACTCTGGCCGACACCCTTCTCGCCAGTGCACAAGGCACGGAAGTTCTCAGCGGTCTTGGGAACTTGCTTGCCATAAAGATCGAACTCGATACGACCTGAATAGGAACGGTCCCAATCAACGTGCGAGACCCGGCATCCTCTCACAGTATTCCCCTTCTTTCAATACCGTTTATCCGTAAAGGACACGCCACGCAACAGGTTGAGAATTAACATCAGTCAATCAAAGTTCAATCGGATTCTCAACACACTGCGATTGTTTCACGCTGCACCCTTGCGAAGCTGCTTCCAATGATTAGCGGACGCCATGCGTGATAGGAGAGGCCTACCTTCGGGCTTTCCGTCAATTTCAATATCGAAATAGACCCTGCTAGTGACAGTCTTGTCGACCTTCTTTTTCTTAGCGTCGACGGAGGTGAACACCGCCAGAAGCGAAAAAAGGAAGACAAAAAATTGACCGGTGCGCATTGCCTTGAAACGAACTGACAGTAAATTAACGAACCGGCAAGCATTAGGAAGTTGCACTGGAGTTCCATCTCCCCGCCACTCAGCAAAGCGGGACTTAGTGTAGCCTAGTCCGCGCTTCTCGAGCGACGCTATTTTTCGACTCGGCCGCCGTTCACGAATGGCGGGCCGTGGGGACACCGGCACAGGGCCGGGTACTACCCGGCGGGTAGCATGGGTTGCATGTGCGCCTCGGATGAAGATAAGACGCGTGGACCCGGACGAAAAGACCTTGTGAGATGGAAACTCAATAACGCAAGAGTGTTTAATATCGTACCGTTGAGAAAATACAAGAAAGCAAGTAGTTGTCTTCCGGCTTGACGAGGACGCTCGACGCTTCCACCCTGTGGATTCCACAGAGGGGATGAAAAAATTTCAATATCGAAATAGACCCTGCTAGTGACAGTCTTGTCGACCTTTTTCTTCTTAGCGTCGACGGAGGTGAACACCGCCAGAAGCGAAAAAAGGAAGACAAAAAATTGACCGGTGCGCATTGCCTTGAAACGAACTGACAGTAAATTGACGAACCGGCAAGCATTAGGAGGTTGCACTGGAGTTCCATCTCCCCGCCACTCAGCAAAGCGGGACTTAGTGTAGCCTGTTCCGCGCTTCTCGAGCGACGCTAGTTTTCGACTCTGCCGCCGTTCACGAATGGCGGGCCGTGGGGACACCGGCACAGGGCCGGGTACTACCCGGCGGGTAGCATGGGTTGCATGTGCGCCTCGGATGAAGATAAGACGCGTGGACCCGGACAAAAAGACCTTGCGTGAGGGGAACTCAATAACGCAAGTGTGCTCCACATCGTATCGTTGAGAAAATACAAGAAAGCAAGTAATTGTCTTCCGGCTTGACGAGGACGCTCGACGCTTCCACCCTGTGGATTCCACAGAGGGGATGAAAACCTCGGAAATTGGTCTCACTGGAATTCAGTCACCTCAGCAAGATAGTTCCTAGTGGGTCACTTAACAGGGAGTTCAACTGGGAATTGCATCGATGTGGAGCCCCTTTTCCGCTCACGGTTCGTTCGCAGTAGGAACTTTCCGACTCAGAATGTTACCAAAGATGATTCTTCAGTCGCCATTATCATGGTGGTTGGTTTCCACCTCGACACCGCTGTCTCTACCGATGAAGAACAATTACGTGGAATTGGTCTTCGATGATCAACCGTTGAATCTTCTTGTCGACAGTGGAAGCTCTCAATCGTACCTAGTATACGGTGGTTGGTATGAAAGTCTCTACGGCCCTGGTTCATGCGAATACCTCATCTCGGGCTGCTACTTCTGCCCTCCAACCGACCCGTGTGACCTCGACACCTTGCTAGGTCGAGTCCAACGCAGAGCTTCGTATGGCGACGGCCATACGATCGACTATGCCATGCGCAACGTAACTTTGAAGGTCGCCGAACGAGAGACAAGCAACTTTCAAATCGGCCTGATGGTTGGAAACTCACGGGTGGAGCGGGGCGTCCAGCCGTATGGTCTCATTGGGCTCAGTCTGCCTCGAAGCGTGTGGAAAGAAATCCTCAACATCGAGGAATCTCATTTTCTCGAGCAACTTGTGAGAGCCGGACTGATCCACAGGACCGCTTTCTCGGTACATGCATCAGAGGTGGCCAGAGGGATGAGTGGTCAGTTGGTCCTTGGCGAATATTCGACGGATGTGGGGAACGCGACTCTAATCCCGTTAACGGAAGCCAACTGGACTGATGCTTTCGTGGTGGTTGCATCGTCAGTTCGGATGAGGACAGTGAGTAGTGGGGAGGTGATGGATTTGTCTAGCGAGCAAGAAGCTATTGACGTAGCCATTGATACCGGCAGTTGTGTGACTACCGTCCCCAAGGAGGTTTTCCGGTTGATATTGGAAGCCATCGAAACGGAGTTGGGATGGGAACGGACTGGTTGGGCGTCGGGGGCTGTCCGCGTAACACAGAAGTTGGACGCGTATATTGGTTGGGATGGTTATATTTGGGTACGTAGGAGTGTCATCGAACGGCTCCCTGTGATTGTCATCCAAGTCGGGGAGCAAGTCCTCTTTCGATGTGCACTTGAGCCGACACGTGTATGTATGCCGAGAACAATGGTGCAAACTTTTCGTGAGTGACCGACTCCTTGCTGGTAGAGTGTCAGGAAGCTTCGTTCTGGGTAGACCTTTCTTTGCGGAGTACGACGTCAGTGTTGATTTCGATGGCAAAGTTGTCGGTCTTGCCACTCCTGGGAAGCCCGTGTTGAGCGATATTATATCTTGGAAAATGTGGCGCAAAAGCCGACCGCCCCGCTGCAAGCGGACCTTCAAACGCCGTTCTGGAATCGCCGGTCTGTGGCAACGGTGCCTCGGGATGCCTCTAGACGGTTGAGCCATTCGTGTGCTGTGTGACACGGCCCGTGTCGTTATGTTGTCTCATCACGCTGTTCTGCTGTTGCATGCATCACATGTTGAAGTCCACCTGAATCTGTGTGTCTTGTTGGAGATCCTTTCAATGATGGTATTGCGGACTGATCTTATTGGCCGAACAATGGCTATGGACCCCAGAGCGAGTTAGTGACGATTGCTCAGTTTCTCCGTTCCATGCACCGAGCGTTTTGCGGTGCATTGTCACATTTGGTATTACCCGCAGCATCTTTCATCTCAACCCCTTCATCGCTTCTGAGGAACTCTACACTAATATCACAGAGGAGAATGGCTACCATAATAGCGACTGCTAACGACATACAGAAAACCCGATACTGATTATAGGCAGTATAGGGCGATAACTCTGCCTAATAAAATGCAGGTAGTAAGGGTGAAGAAGGAGTGTCTCGATCATTCTCGAGAATCTTCAGCAGGTGGTGAAGGGCAATTGACCTATAAATTGACCTAGTTTTATACATCAATAGATCAGAGGTGAATACCTCTCCTCGGGAATGGGATTTGTGATCTGTTTGAAATTCAAACTTTGAATGGGCTATCTCAAGCTGAGGTTCTCGGCCATTGTCATGTGGTCCTTTTCCGTCTGAGTTTACAATATGGGAATGCCATTCGGCAGGTGTTGATGCTTCAAACAGTGAGATTCCCCAGTTGTTGGGTGGGGGCTGATGCAGCCCGCGCGGGGGAGGTACCGTCGGAGTGATGGGAAGAATGGTCTTCTCATCTCTCCAGTAATGACGGAGGTACCCGATCGTCAAGCATCGATGTCATAGCCGCTATGACATAGCGTTCTGCAGGTTAAAGGCCGGTGAGAGAATGTGATCGTTCGTCGCGACTTGAGGGCCTCAAGTTGAGGCTACCCGGTAGCCTCAATCCGGATCATAATCCCTTGCGCGTTGTGTGACTTACGAGGGCCCCTATTATTTGATTGCTCACAGGCACAGGTAACGAAGACATTCGCATTTGAATACCAGGGGACGTTCTGGACCAAGAGTCCTGGTTTACTTCCATATTCAATGGTAATACCGGGAGGGATTGCCTAATGACGGCTCGCCAGCTGTCGATAAGATGTGTGAAGAAAGCGCGCTGAGAACGGGGTACTCCAGGTTGTGAGTACCGCTCAACTCTCGTACTGTTTGTAGGATAAAGTCTGGATGTTATTGAGGAAATTCAGAGGGGTTTGGCTGACACCGTGTCAGAATTCGGACTCGCGAAAGTTCTAATTCCGCCCAGGGCGACCCCACCCGAACTGAGGGCCTCAGTCGTTCTGCTTCCCAGTTTTATGTCGTCCAAAGCGTTGTATATCTTGACTTGGCTTTGGGCGTTCCTTGGTTCATTTTGCCCTATATTTTCCCGCGAGATGAGTATCTGAGGCCTTCCGTCTCGGGCCGAGCCAGCGGCGTCGTCCGTGAACGTTTCTCCCGCGGGTGGCGGTCTCCTCGAAGACTGAACTGTGTTCGTGGGAGTGATGCTCCTGAAGAGCGAGGTATGTCTGCATGTTGGAGAAGGTAGCTTCCCTATCCTGGCTCGGCTTAGTAGTACTAAGTTAGTACAAGGGAAGGGCCGAATCAAGCAGGTTGATCCGGTAACCGGACTGTCGAGTGACTCGACTCGATTCGGCGCCCCAGACTCGGCGGTGTCGACAAACTGATTGCTGCGTGATGTGATCCAAGGCATCACAACTAGTGAGCCAAGGCAGTTGCAGACTATTGACCACCAAGGCTAGAGAGATTTCTGAACTGGATACCGACGGAATCATTCCGTTGACTCTATCTGAGTTTCAGATTCCGAAGTCGTTGCAGTTGCTCTGGTACTTCGTGGTTGGCGGACGCAAGAATTACTTCTCCTTCTCCGAGCACGGGGGCATAGTGCAGGCCTTCGCTGAGGCTATCGCCGGACACAAGATCATCTACGGGAGCCTCCGTACTGACTATCTCGTATAATTCATCGGAATTACACGTCGGCATGCTATATAGGCTATATTGGCCGGAGCCGAACATGGTAGTAGATCAAGAAGTAATTTAACGAAGGAGTAATTCTAAGTGAACACAACGAGGGTTGCCTTTCGTCTGACCGTGGTAATGTCCGAGAGATCCTAGACGTCGTCGGCCAGCTCAACTCGGATATATCCGAGTTGCTCCAGAAGGATGCATAGATCTCTGCATGTCTTTTAATAATTTTCGATATCTTAAGCCCTCAATTCACTCATGATGATTAGTGAGTGGCGCTTGTGTTGTGTTGTTCTCGGGGACGGTGCACAACCATTATGCCGAACTTCGGCAGCCGAAGTAACGCCCTTAGTGGCTCTACCAGGGTTCCTGATTCAGGGGCCCAGTTCAAACTACGAACTTCATATGCTCTCACCTCTCGTCAAATATGATTTCGCAGTGAAATTTCTTGGTATCGCCCTTCTCAGGTATCTTCCGCGCCCTTGTGAAACCTTGTTACTCTCGGCCTCGAAGGCCCCACTATGGGACTCTCTACCGGCACCTCTGGACTGTTTGTCTTGGACTGACCGACGGACCGTAGGTGAGTTTCTTCTCTCTTCGGAAGAGACTCTTCCGGTTCTGAGATAATCTTATTCGGTTTCTATCATCTTCTGAATCTTGTCATCATCGCGATTTCGAATCCCGTTGTTCAAGGCAAAATTAGGTACGCGTGGACGCCGTGACGGGATGCAACGTCCATTGAACGTGGACTTCTGAGAGAATTGCTGTTGTTGACGGGCCGCAACGCAATAGTGCTCTGCGAATGTGGTACCTAGGCGCGCGCTCATGAGAGTCTCATGATGAGACGTGCCCGGTGTCGCGTCTCGCTCTGGCTGTCGACTCTTCTGCCAGTGTGAAACCGCACATCTGCAAAGCCTTCCCGACTTGTTAGTAGTCAGAGAATGTCGAGAGCCTCGATACTTGCTCTTGCTGCGGTGTGGAAGCTAGGTCTCACCTCCGCGGCACTATCATACCCGATAAAGGAAAATTATGTGGAAATGATATTCGATGATCAACCGTTGAATCTTTTCGTCGACAGTGGAAGCTCAGAGTCGTACCTAGTATACGGTGGTTGGTATGAAAGTCTCTACGGCAGTGGTTCCTGCAAAGACCTCATCTCGGGTTGCTACTTCTGCCCTCCAACCGACCCATGCGACCTGAAAGGCTTACTGACACAAAACGTAGTTGAGCTTGGTTTCGCTGATGAGGATATCGTGAGGTTCGTGTATCGGGCAGTCACCTTGAAGCTCGGCGATGAGCGAGAGATCACCAACTTGCAAATGGGGTTGATGGTTGGAAGCACTCGGGCTGAGCGCGGTGTCCAACCGATCCCTCTGCTCGGGTTGAGCCTTCCTTCGCCTGATCTGGAAAGGGAGCAGCCGTCTCTGCTCAGGCAACTCGTAAAGGCTAGAGTGGTCTCCAAGGCTGCCTTCTCAGTTCATGTATCGGAGGCATTAGGGTGGATGACTGGCCAACTGATGCTTGGTGAGGATACGGGAAAAATTGGGAATGTGACAACCTTCCGTCTCGGTGAGTTCTCGCGGGCGAAAAGAGTGGTTGGTATCAGTGCATCGGCGGTCCTCGTGAAGCGTTCCAGTGATCATGTACAAGAGTTCTCGAAGAAGCGAAAGCATTCAAAGGTCATCATCGACACCGGAACTTGTGAGACTGTTCTCCCCACGGAGTTATTCGTGACGATACTGGAAGCGTTAGAAGCTGAACTCGGCCAGCACCGCGTCGGCTGGCTGCCAGGGACCCTCTGCTGCACTAGGTGGCTATTGGACGCGTATGTTGGCGATGATGGTTACATCTGGGTACGCAAGAGTATCATCGAACGGCTTCCTGTGATTGTCATTCAGGTTGGCGCAGAGTTCGATGTCTATGTCGATTTTGACACAGGCGTTATCGGCCTCGCGACTGCACAAACGCCCGTGTCGAGTGCTGAGCTCGGAAAGGCGTGGAAAGTACCGCGCTGCCGGCGGACAGGTAGACGACGTTCTGGACTGACCCGTTTGCTTCGGAGGTGCGTCGAAGGTGCAGGACACGATTAATCGCACCGGTCCCGAGTCACGCGTTCCCTGCTTGTTCGAAGTCATACTGATGTAACATGCTCTGTGAAGATGATGTGACTCTGCTTGACTAACAATGTTTGGTTGAGATCCTCTTCAAGTAGACTGGCACCCCCCTCAGTTGTAAGAGAATCGTTTGCTTGAATCGGATTGAATGATGATGAACTTCGTCGGATAGAGCGGCGGGGGGAGGCCGTTGAAATGAGTTGACAATGATTGCGTAGTAGCCTGCGCATGTGTCTGTGAGGGGTGACAGAAGGATTGCGGGCTCGTTGCCGGCAGGGCCTGGCGAGATCGCTCTTGGTGGTAGTATTTTTTGGGCCGGGATTTTCGGCAGTCACTCTGGATCATTATGTGAATTTCTGCTGTTCCCGCTCTCAGCCAGTACAGGTGTCTCCACGCTGCGCGGACCACGCAGTAACAGTGCGTGTGAAGTTAGTGGTTTTTCACCGTGATTATGATGATTCGATCTTACATGATTCAATTCATTAGAATTTTCTCATCTGCCTCTTATATTGTGTACTGAGTACTTCAATCGAGTTTGAGCGAACACCAAAATCAGCAAAATGTCGGACTTCCTCTGGTTCGGTTGATTCGATTTTTCAAATCAAAACTTCTGTCGGGCGATGGAGGGGTGATGAAAGTGGACTAGGGTGGCTGCTACTGCTCTAGGTGGGCTTAGTTGTTCTTTCAGTTCCTCTTTTCCATGCACCGAGCGTTTTGCGGTGCATTATCACATTTGGTATTACCCGCAGCATCTTTCATCTCAACCCCTTCATCGCTTCTGAGGAACTCTACACTCATATTACAGAGGAGAATGGCTACCATAATAGCGACTGCTAACGACATACAGAAACCCGATACTGATTATAGGCAGTATAGGGCGATTACTCTGCCTAACAAGATGCAGGTAGTAAGGGTGGGGTCATAGTACTCAATTAGTATGTTTTTGCCGAAAAACCTAGTTAGCCTGCGCTTGCCAAAAAAAGATCTATAACACTCCAGTTCGCGTGCTGCGGTTAGTAGCGTTTTGTTAGGCTCTGTTGATACATGACCCGAAAACGGAGAAGGCGGCAGCTTGTCTGGCTGTTAAGTAATGAGGGGGAGGGTTTATGAAATCGTTGTTCGTGCACTTTTACGCGGAAATCCCTGATGAGAATCTGACGAGCGCCGCCGGTGCTGATGTTATCGTTTTGCCAAGCATGCGGGGAATGGGCTCAGACCACGGGAGTTCGCAAAATAAGGTGCTGTGTATTTTTCGTATTCTTCGCGTATCCTTTCCGTCCTTCCTTCGTATCCTCGGTAGTGGGGGATACGAGCGACGAAATGCGGAAGACTCTGTCGCTGTTGTTGTAGAGATTTTGGTATGGCTCATTCAGGATAGTGGCGACCCAGATTTAATTTGCTGCGGCCCTTTTGCCGGATTGGGAGGCTCTGTCTTCTTTTGTGTCAGGGTTGGGTCTATGTTCGACCCGCCGCAGTATCAGGGAATAGCACACTTTTTGGAGCACATGTTGTTTTTGGGGACGGAGAAGTAAGGAGGGAATGCCGATTATCCACTGACGGTGGTGACAGCACAGTGCGCGGAATCATTCGGAATGATCCATTCCGTGTACTTCACGATTGATCTCATGATATGGCTTTTCGGTACAGTTCGTGTTCGCGGCTTGCAACCAACCTCTTCAGTATCTTCGCTGGTTGAGCTGGAGATACGTCCACTGGACCTCATCCAGCATGGTGATTTCGTCACTGCAGATACCCCGAAGAAGATTCTTACAACAAATACCTCGCACAGAATGGAGGCCGATCGAATGCTTTCACCAGCGACACAAATACTGTCTACTTCTTCACTGTAGTATGGGGCACCTTCCGGGAGCGACACGCCGTGGTGACCGCGAGTCAACCCCCGGATCTGTGTATCACATAATGTGATACGCTTCTAGCAAGTATGAAGCATTTTCATGAAATTATCTGAGAGCTCGGGCAAAGAAACCTGAGGGCTTCTTCCTCAAGTGTCTCGGAGTAGTTTGAAACCACAGTAGTTAACCAGCTCGGTATCCCTGAGAACGTGAGATCACTCGTGCTTCAGGTGAACTCGGGCGCGCTGGATGGTGCTCTCGACCGCTTTTCTTACTTCTTCAAGGAGCCTCTCTTCACACAGTCGGCCACAGATCGAGAAGTAAAGGGACTCGGGAGATAGCTCTGGGAGGACCTGTCAGCAGGAATATCGATTCTTCCTCAAGTTTCTAGAACGGCTCCTTTTAAAGAGCTTAGGCGGCCTCTCTCCGGTTTCGAGATGTACGATAGAATTCAGTCCATGTTCGGCACCGTGTCTTCGAAATGTGGTTCATCGATTATGGTATTTAGAGGCCTTTGCCGTGGCGCTGCTTGTGGGCAGTGTAATTGACTCTCGCCATTCTTCAACTCAGAGAGGTTTGATATCTTAAGCATTGTTTCGAATCCTTTCCGTATTTTTCTGGTCGAACTAGTGAGAAAGTGGTTAGCAATGTGTTTTCATAGCGGGCTGTTCACTACACCTCGCTTTGTTGAGGAGATTGGCATCCGTTTGACGGACATGATGACTGCAACATTGGTGACAGTGTCGAGCATCTCCGAGGAAGTCTTTATGGGAGAACGTTTCCAGTATCAGCTCTCTTCAGGTGCAAGCTGTTAATTCGGAGAACAGCAAGAATCTACAAGCTGATGTCTGGAGGATGATGCAGCTCGAAAGGGAACTGGTCTTTAACAAGGAACATCCTTCTTATCACTTCGGTAGGGAAAAAATGAAGTCGCGTCTCTTCCGACGTGTCGGGTGACACATGAACGTCGTTGTTCATTTGGTTATCATCAGGTACCGGTAATAAAGATACCCTCAAGCAAATACCCAGGGAGGCACTGCTCAATTTCCATAATAAATGGTAACATCGGGGGCGGACAAAGTCTTGGCAGCTACCGGCAAAAATTATATCAATGAATTAATGCCAGTTATGCGCAGGGCTGGCCTCGTGAAGTTGCGAGCGGATTCTACACTTTGATCTTGCCCACTTGGATAGAAAAAAAGCTTCAACGTGACGGTTCCATCCTATGGTTCAATTCGTCCCTCCCCTCGTGTTGAGTACGAGGTGATGAACTTCCTTGCCGAGTGGTATCCTCAAGCCGGTGGAATGCCTCCTGGTGATATGATTTGGGGTGTGTGCTTTTCGCCCGTACCGGGGACCACGAACTTCTAACAATGCTTTGAAGGGCGTTATCCGTGAGCAGCGAATATCAGCACAAATGAAACGCAGCCGGCAGGCACTCTAGCATGGTGCCAAGTGGTCTCCCAGGGAGTTCTACTCGTTAAAGTCTCCCGGGAAACTGGTATCATCAAGACGCTGAAATGCCACTAGGGACTACATACTCTTGTGGTTCCTCTCGCCGACAGGCTCTCGGGAGTGTCCTATACTAGTGTGGATCGAGGCTCGCAGCTACCTACAAGAACGCACTCCTTAGGCTGGTCTTCGAAGATAACTGTGGTTTACAGACGCCTAATCGAGCTGCTGAGACTGGACAAAGCTTCCAAGGACTCCAACGCCTTGGGCAACAGCGTGGGCTCAGCTTATTCCTGCTGCAGAGCAGGAATTCGCTCGCCGAGGCTGGGTTCAACTGCGAGTGAAGAAAATGTTCACGATTCCCGAACGATTGGAGAGGGATATGTTAGTGAGAAGGGAACAGTATCCCATGAGGCACTACATAGCCACTACCATTCATAACATGATGGGCGACACCTTAGGGATGGTAGCTACTCAGATATGTGTACGCGACGCTACGTACAAGCTTTTGCGCAACTCCCAGTTGTACGTCATTATCTCTCGAGTGAGAGAGATGAATGACATCATATTTGTAGGCCAAAAGCGCGATATAATGGAGGCTATTAAGGTTCTGCTCGTTCTGTCGACTCAGTGGGACGGGTATGTCAGACACCTTGTCTGATCCAGACAGTCTGGAGCCAGTTGCTCTATGTTATGAGCTGCAATGCCGTTGGGTTGGCATGTTACTGACTTGGCGAGACTCGATGCCTCGCGGGACGAAATTGACCCTTGAATACCAGTGTCGTCGATATCACCGTTGAATTGTCGGGGGCAGCGAGGAGCGACTGCGGCTCTCCCAGTCTTGTGTTGACATATGTGATCGATCGCTATAGGTTTCGGAGGAAAATTCTCTATTTGTTATGGACGGATAGCCGTTCATGAAGCTAAACTACTAAGCTTCTGGCAGAGCTCTAGCCTGAGCTGTTCGTACTTGGGCAAGGATGCCACTGTAGTAGCACACTCCTGTAGTGCACTGCGACTCTTTCCGGTAGTGGAAAGGGGTACACGAAAGCCGCACGTCCAGCGCTACTGTTAATTGTCCTGTCTTGTCGACGTGACCACCTGCAATCTCAGGTACTCATCTAACATCATGAAATTGGCCGTCATCGGTACTGAGTCTCTCGATGAGTTGCAGAAATCTGTTCTGGAGGTATCCAGAATGCTTGGAATCAGACCATGTGGCGCACGTCCGACATTTCAGAAATTTTCGCCCGTGGTGAACAAGGACGTGCACATCCCCGTCGACGCGCAGTTTGGCGATGCTTCTTTCTTGAAGGAGATTGAGAGGACTTTGCCGAACGGAGTAACGCATGTGGATCACGTTGCTTCATCTGCGAGAGGTGAGAAAGGGCTCGTCCCCAACCTATTTTGCATCTTGCATGAGTAAAGCTGAGATACCCTCCATCCCGCTCAGGCCTAGTTTCTTTTGTGGTTCCTATCAAGGAGATTCGCCAAGTTGATTTCGCCTTTTTCATGCCGACGCAATCTCCACTGTGGGAGACCAAGCCGGCGAGGTGAGCGAAGGGATTTGCGCATGCGTGCAGGATTCCCATACCGCTCATTCTTGAATTCCTCTGCCCAGGTATCTTTCTCACATCTTCGGTCATGAAGGTGAAGGTTCATTGTTGTCCGCATTGAAAGCGCAAGGGCTCGCGACGGGTTTATCTGCCGGCGCAGTCTATGATACCGCAGGGCTATCCGTTTTCAAGTAACCCGGCGGAGCGAATTTTGATTCATCGTAACTGTCCATCTCTTCAGGATCAGTATCGCGATTCCTAATTCGGCCTTCCAGAGTGCGGCCATGCCGATGGACGTCATTAGAAAAATCAGCGACAACGTTGCACGGTGAGTCCTCCGGCGAGGGAGGATCCGTTCTATAGTAGTCTCGCCCGTCCCTTGAGAGGTCGCATTGGGCACTTTGGCGTGATTCGATGCTCGCCTGCAGTGCCGAATTAGTTTTTACGACCGTCACTGGGCGAGGAATGCGTAGTTTAAGTGATGAACACACGGGGCAAATTGAAAGTTGATGCTCGAGCGCGCTTTGAAGGGGCCTCGGGACGAACGATGTGTCGATTGATTTGAATGGTGTTCCCTGATGCCTGGTAAGGCACCGGTGCAAACGACGAGAGGGAAAGCTATGGAGATATCGGCGACGTTATTTGTGTGTAGATTTGAAGTGATGGTTGGATGGTGGTCAGGTATGCGGCAGTGTGTCGGTTACAAGCGGCATCTGAGGGGCCGGAAGGTTATCCACCTTTGTGGAAGGAGATGAGGATGGTCGAGGAGATGCAATTCAGGTAGGCTGGGGGAAATTATCTTCAGGAGTGCAAATCTTTCGGGTGGCTTGCCTGACCGTCGTTCTCTGCTAAGTCTAAGTGTGTGAGTCGCTCGAGTGTCTCATTTCTGTTTTGCTTCGATCCGAGTAGACGACCGTCATGAACCCGGTCGCCTTCTTCGACTCTTCTCGGTCGGGTCGGTCATATCCTCTTCAGGTTCCAGTCATTGCTGGACCCGACTACGGCGGTACAGCACAGCGCTATATCGATGCACCAGCCCTACCCGATTGAAATGGTAAGATTCGAAAGGCTCCAAATGAGATCTTCAGTTGAGACACTTTACTCGGTTACCGAGGATGTGAAGGTAATTTTGTGGCGCAGCGGTCGTGGCATTTCAGGTCTTCAGTGGAGGGCTATTAGACGAACACTGGGATAAGAAGGAAGTTCAGGAACACTTGGATATGATAAATTCGAAAAAGTAAATGAAGGGCCTCGGGATTGAACCTGCGCTTCCGGCGGGTAGAGCTTCAATAGTGAGGCTCGCACACCCATAGAGAGACTCGAGGGTGAAACTTCGGCTTGTGTTTACAAGGATTGGATATCTCAAGATGTCCGAAAATCCATCCGAGAGAAGAAAACTCGCGGAATGAACTGTCTTAGACTCTTCGGTCGAGTGTATTTGTGACCGGGAGTGAATTTGTGTGTCGTGATGCGGGAGCCTGAGGGAAGTGGCTATGAGAAAACTGCGTGTAAATCGTCGTCCATTGGCGCCCTCTCCAATCACGTTGGTCACATGTTTTCTCTTTTCAGCATGTTCCTTCGTATCGTTGGTCGTGAATTTGAGGACTTCTGCGACCAGCATGAGAAGTGGTGAGTATCCGGTGCGTTTCCTGAGTAGCTGCACGGAATTCGAGGCTCCGGTAGCTCGCCAGTTGAGTTCATCCGTCTTCTGCAACCTCGACGGACTCGATCGGTGGATTCGTTCTTCTGAGCGCAATCGGGCGGTTCTATTTTTGCTTGTCGCTGACCGACAATGTTTTCAAGTTGGGCGAGGTTAGCGCCTTGATATGTAAGCTGCTGTAATCTTTCAGACAGGCTTCGATTCGAAAATGTGAATTTTCATGGTCGAAGATCGTTATGAAAATTGCCCCGCTCTTGTAAAAAGGTGTAGAGTTCAGAATTGCTCTTCAGGTACGGCACGACGTATGGCACTGCTTCCGATGAGGTTAAGAAGGATATATTCCAGAGCTGGACCTCTACGGAAAGTGGTAGGCTGGTTACAATATGATCGTTGTCGCAATCGGACTTCGGGGCGACTAAGCTCTGCGTTTTTTTTCATTTTCGCGATGTCATTTTCCGTTTGCCCGCCGGGTTCCCTGCGGGAATACGAGGTTGAGGATCAGTCGTTCCCGATGCTTCGTATTTCACTATTGTAAGATGCTCATTGATTGCAGACCTCACAGCTGCCGTCCAGCGGGCTACAGAGGATGGTATGGCTCTACCGAGGAGGAATCCCTTCATTGCTGAGAGACTTGATGTTAAGCTTGAAAGTGAGGCGTTGCCTGGGTCGGTGGCCGGACTGGATAGGCCGGGTACGATTGACTGTAGTTGCTTCTGATTCGACCTTTCCATAGGGTTGGCCCTGAACCCTCATCTACCAGGGGCCATCTCTGGCCACCATCTCGTGGTGATTTGAACCTGTCCAAATTCCCAGAATTTACTATGCGGTTCGTTCGCCCCTTCTCACGAAAACTTGTTGTGATCATCTGAGCGATGAACACTCAGCCGCTGAGCAATTTGGCAGAAAATAGACTTTTCCTTCTGCCTATCAGAGTGTGCGTCAGTCCGAAAACTACCATCCCTTTTCAGAGGAGTACCCCAAAGAGTTCTGGCCGGCACCGGACGTCCTTGCGGGTTGTGGCTCTAACGTGAGGGTTTTCTTCAAGCAGGATGGCCGCTTCCATATTCCCAAGACCAACGTCTCTCTTGTAAGGCTTAAAAGTGCGCACGTGTGTTTTGAAATTTAGTACCAAATTTTAGGCACTTTTCGCTCCTTTTGCGTTGGATTCTCAACGTCGAGCACTGCAGGTCGCAGCGGCTGCTTTGTGTCGCACGGAGGAGCTCAATGAGATGTCCTATGATGCGGAGTGTGCTGGACTAGTGTAATTCAGTAGCGTATCCCAATCGATCACGTGATCGATTTTTCGCAACGTGCTCAGATATCGATTGGTTGGCGATCCTGAGGGTCTCCGCATATCGGTTTCGGGATATGATGATAAGTTGGAGTTGCTGCTGAACAGAGTCTGTCATCGGCTCAGAGATGACAAGCCAATCGACGAGGCTGTCTTTGGACGGGTAAGACGAGGTAGACGCCCATTGAGAAAGAACTGCCAAACATGTAGCCATCACTGCTTGAGTGGGAATACTCGGTGAATGGGTAGCGGTTGGTTGACTGCTTTGGTCCTTAGGTGAAAGATCGCCTCCTGCAAGGATTCCGTAATACCATAAACCAGCGACCTCCCTATCAGCACGCATTAGAGTTGATCAGAGCACTCACTGCGGTAGGTTCGCGAATCAACTCATAACCCCATCGTTTGGGTATCGTTCATATATCTCGTCGTATACGATGCGTCAAAGCTAGAGGATGGTGGACACATGATTGACGTTCTGTTTACGAATGGAGGGAAACACTGCCTTCCAAACACGCATGATAGCCGCATCTTCTTCGATCGGAAGGGTTCATCGTCGGGCATGAGCGTAGCAGTGTGGAGTGTGACCGTTGGACTGATCAGATGGGTGTGCCTGCGTGAACCCTCCAATCGATTGAATTTGGCGGTAATGGGCATTGGCAAATTATTTGTGTCCCCTCAGCGTCCTTACCACCGTCTTACCACTTCTCTCGATATTGCATCGGAGTTCACCACCGCTGACGTGAATGGTGTAATCAAACAGATGCTGTCGGAGGGTGTCGTCATTGAAGGACTTATCGAGGTGAGAAGGCAACTGATGTGGTTTTGAATAAATGGGATATTCACTGCTCCGATCGGATATATTCACGCACGATTAAGCCGGACTGAGGCGATGATAGAATGTGTTGAAATCTGGCAGCTGTGATGATCCATTACTTGTGATCCTCGCTGGTCAGATTTCGGAGGTGCTACGGCTCGCGCTTGATTTCAGGGCAATACTCGAGAGGACGAGGCGCGCGCGATTGTGAAGGAAGCCACGGACATGTTCACTGTCGCTGGAGATGGGAAGCAGCCTATTACGCGGAGGTGGGTATAGATTACGGTATGACTTTCTGGGCGCGCGAGGTTACACGGATAGGAGAGTTTGCTGGTGAATACTTGTTTCTGTTCCAGAGCGATCGCTGACCTGAGCCAAGTGGAGGATGGAACTGTTGTCGATGGTCATAAGGAATTCATCATCACTCGTCCAGGTAGGGCTAGCCGTCCCATGATCAGCATTTCGGAGCTCGATTGTGACGACTCGTCAGCAGGTGCTTACTCGTCACTGACGAGTAAGCACCTGCCCTCAAAAAACGGACTATATTGAGATAACAATTTACTGCACACTGATGGCCGGCCGTCGTTAGGTGGGTGACACCGAGTGGGGACTGTCACCGTGCTGCTAGGCTTGTGAACTATTGGAATAGGTGGTCGACATCGGAGTAGACCAGGCTTGGAGTGCAGTTCATATCTCCCTCCTGTCGTACCACCTTTCCAACCTCAGGTGCAAACAAGGATGAGCGGAATGGCGCTGTTGTGATGAGCCTTCACTTGGGATGGCAGAAATCCCCGGGTTCGGCAAGCCCTCAGGAAGATGCCGATGACGTAGGTCTCAAACGAGCGCTGGATTTACCAGAAATAGCGGCCCGCAACTGGCGAGATATGATTGAACTTTTAGTACTCTTACCGTAGGAGTCTTACGGGAACAGAACTCCGTGCTCGGGCTCATCTGATTCGGAAGTATTGCAGAACGGATCGAGGAATTGGGGAATGAGCGCATAGAACTCAATATTTTACGTTTTTTTAATTTGAAATTTTTCGGTAGCGAGATGTGACGGTGACGACGACTTCACACTGAGGGATGGAGATGACATCTGTGGCGTATCAAAGCAGTTATAGTTCGGCCTGTTATTCTCAGATACTTTTGAGTTGTCGGGGCAATGTTTTATCCCAAATACTCAGTCAGAAGTTCTTCGATTCGTTGAGGACCAAGCAACAACTGGGGTGAGTCGACGCATAAACACTTCGCGTGACTCCAGGTCGTTTAATGCTGGCCAACACAGTTTTGGTGTGAATCATGGCACATGACTGCCTCTTCTCCGCAGCTTGTCGGGGAGCAAATTTATCTATTTTGTGTGTCGGTGAGCATCTCATCCTTCTACAGTGAGCCTCTAGTGCTCTGAGTGCTTCGTTTGACCGTGATGGGCTCGGCTGGCTCTGCTTGCTTGGAGGCAGTAGAGCGTCAGCTGTAACAACAGTAAAATGCCGAGTAGCAGCAGTTATGGATGGGTGGATACTCGACTCTCAAATATCATGTGACGAGTGGTGGTACCGCAGTCGTAGTACTGGCCGACTTGCCGCAGCCCCACTCTGTGGGTTGCCCTCATGCTCATTTGGCGTCTACTATCGAATAATTGTAAGATCAATTTAGACCCTTATTGATGACCGGCCACCAATCGTCTCCGGTTTTCCCTTCCAATGTGAAGGTTGCATGCCTGGCAGGCATTGCCTGCGCCCTTGTGGGAATTTGTAAGGGGTTTGCGTCGGCGTCCCCGAGTCGGGGAGAGGATCTGCAACGGTTTTCTCACTATTCGATCTCGGAGGCTGGAAGTTGGATCTTCATCTACCAGTTGCCACGGGCGATGAGGTTCTGCAGAAGAACCCTCCGTGATTGGCCATTGCTCCTCTTCCGCATCGAGACGGACCATGAGCCTCGACAATGGGTGAACGTGAAGCCACCCAAAAGACGCTAGTCGTCACGGGGGAGGGGTCGGGTTCAGAATGGTGAGTGCATTGTCAATGGGCGTTTTATCGCGATGAAGGGACGCGTGTTCTGGATGTATACGAGGTTGAGGGAAAGAGATAAATCTATGCTAGATTTAAGTTTATAAATAGAAGAGACGATGGCGGCAGAACTTTTGTTACGGATACCGTTGTCTTCACGCGAGAGCAAGTTCCGTTGAGTATTGCGGCCGCGCTCACCGCACACAAGACCGTGGGCAAGACTCTTTCTGGCGTATGGGTGCAACTACCCTTCTCGCAGGGTTCCTGCTCTGCGCGGCGGTTTTGAGAGATTTTTGGAGCTGTCCCTGGCTACAGGGCGCTATGTATACCATCTTGTCGCGGGTGGGCTCAGGAAGCTGTCGAGGTCGCAGTACACCCCTCGCCGAGGTGACCTCGGCAAGGTGACCTTGCGGTATGCTGAAATCTCATTTCCAACATCGTTCTGTTCGTGACGGTTACAGCCGTGATTCGTCATTTGTGACGGTCAGCAGAGATCGTGGCACTCTCGTGAGTGACTCTGAGCTCAAGGCGTTGAGAGGTTTCTCACGAGAATGCACTTCTTATGGGACTATGGATCCACGAGAAAAGTCCCAAACCATTGCATCGCATGTGCTGACCACATATTGGTCAAAGTGCGCTGTTGTGTTCTCCTAGCCCGCTCGGCTCCAGAGGAAACTAATTTGGACTTCTCATAAAAAGTCACAATCCTTACTAGTCTCCGTCTGAGATTGACGTCTCGTGATTTCTTGGTAGCGACTCCTCCGTCCTCCCATCATTCTCACAACTTTCTTTGGTCGCCAGGGCCTGGTGTCCATCTGCCTTATCGTCTACTTTAGTTACATCGTCCAGTCCTCTCTCCGCATCGTCGAGCGCGAGGTGAGTATGTTGTTTTTGGTCCAGTCCGAGGTTAGCGTGCTGGAAGTCCAGAAGCGCATCGAGGAGTTCGTTCGCGATATTCCTGAAATGGTAAGTTCAATGGAAGTAGTCAACATAGCTGGTGTCCTGGCGTGGGGTCGATGAATCCCGTGGTTTGCTGCCTTGCCGGCAGCTAGAGTCGCAATTTCCGCTTGGGCTCAGGAGGGTGCTTTTGTAGCCGGTTTTCATCGTGGTCACTGATTGTCCCCATGAATATCAGAGCTACTCATGGGATTCGCAACTTTAGCTATGGGTCGAGAACGATCTTTAGAATCTGATTCTTCTCACGATTTTCACCGGTCTCAGCTGGATACGCTAATTCCCTTTCAGATCTCTTCGCTCACCGATGAGGAGTATCGCGACTACGCTCAAGCTGTCGTTGACAACCTTAAGGAGACACCGAAGAAGCAAGGTGAGTCTCATACCCAGGTTACTGAACTCATCAGAGTGGATGAATTCTCGTTCTGCCAGCTGATGAGTTCAATCGACATATGATTGAGATCTCCTCGAGACGTTTCGACTTCGACCGCCGCCCTCGGCTGATCAACACCATCGAGACCAATCCCGAAATACAGGACAAACAGAAGATGGTGAGTCTGCTCTACGCGATGATGGTCGATTTATTGACGTCCAGGTCGACTTTGCGCGGACAGCGTTCGCGACGGGCTCCCGAGTCTGGGCCAGGGTGACAGGCTCGGCGGAGTCCCTCCCGGATGAGTTTTCTGACGAGGAAATCGACTCCATTCGTGATAAGCATACCTGGGTGGAAAGCAACAGTTACTTCTGATTGAGACAGTGTGAACGCTCGATCGCTGGTAGTTTCTATACACCATCGGAGTGAGAGTTGAGTTGAAAGTTTTGACAGCCTTCGGAAGATTCCAGGCCCCCGGCTTCTCCATAGTGTGCTCGTGACCACCGTCTGATATGCCCTCTCCTCGAATCGAGCGCTACTATAGTGGTTATGGCTCCGACAGTGACACGGCGAGTGAAGGGAAGTGCCTCGGGTGAGCGTCCGGAGGGGCAAAATTGCGTCGAGGATTATGTTCCTCTCAGGGCAGTAGAAGACTCGACGGCACAGGACGGGAAGAGTGCATTGGACACCCGCACGAACGAGTTCACGGCGATACCGACGACACCGGAAGAGTATCTTAGGTTGGTGAGGCAACAGACTAAGTCCGGTCCGAAGGTGGTGGCAGTGGCGAAGGAAGAAGGAACCGACGGTGAGACGGCGCTAATGGGATAACCGGAAATATGCGCGGAGCGATTTATCTACATTTCCCTGAAGGGCTGATGTTAGTTATAAAACGTTCGTACCAGTTTCCGTAGGGCACCGGGCTCAACGTGTGATGGCTCGGGCCAGGGCTGTCGACAGCGTCAACTCAGTGAGAATTCTTTCTCTACGAGAGCCGGTATCGACCAAACAGTGACTAGAAGGATGCTCTGGGTAGTGTTAAAAAGCACTGTTCTTTAGACGCGGCTGCACCCGAGGTGGCTGTGGAGGAGTTACCGGACGACCGATCCCTCGAGGTGGTCGGCGAGAGGTTGAAATCAGCCGAGCTGGTGCAGGGAGTTCTAGAGTGAGTATATGCCGATCTCTCTATGCGTCGCTCCGCCCAAAAGGAGTGGTCGATTTCAGATGTTTTGAGGCACTGCGAGGCCGCTTGGCCGCGATGCGGGAGGACAACGACGATGGACAAATAATAGGGACTGCAAAATTCGACGAAAGCGCCTTAGACTCAGTAAGATTTCGAGCACTTCGTCGTGCAAAACTGAATGGCTATATTCATTTTTGGGGATGTGCATGGGATAATGTTTGGCGGAGAGGAGTATGAAAGAACAAACCACGCGGAGCGCTCTCCGAAGAAGCTCACAGCTCTTGAAATCAGCAGGCTGATGTGTAGGAGTTGCCTGCCATCGTCTACGGGGGACCTGTCGAGAATTCTTCTCGGCATGTCGCCTGAGAAAACAGCTGGGCGCCGCGGTTGAACGCCATTCGATATCGCTTAGTTGCTCGCAAGCAGAGTTTTGTCTCGTCAGGAATCATCGACGGAAGCCGTCAGCTCACTATCGCCCTCGACTGTCGTTGAAGCGATCGAGATATTAGTAAGCTTGTTAGTCGCTGGCTGGAAGACGTTTCGCGGCATCAAGCTCGGCTCTGCAAGCTTTCGCTCTTTGTATCAGGCGCAGCGACATGTGCCCGACGGCAAAGCGGAGGCCTGGCTGGACTGGGGACTCTCCCTTCTGGCTGCGCTTGATACGCCCCTGCTGGACTGCACTATGAGCTCCCTCCAGGTATATGTCACGGCAGAATCTGCCGCCGATGCGATGCTGTTGTCTCAGGCGCTCAAAAGACGGTGTGTGCGTCTCGCAACGTCGGAGCGTACTGATAACGTGCAATGCAAGAGTCTGATATTAGTTATCATCATACGAGGTTTCTTCGGTCAATGCTGATCAATTCGAATATCTTGCGTGCATCAGTCTCGGGTAGGGTAATTGAAGGCAACCTCCTCATCGAGGCCACGGGAAGCTTCACAGAGAAACATCTCCTAAATATAACGTCAATATCGAGTCGGATTACCCGACGCCGCCTTGCCTCCACGACGAAGTTTTCTAGCTACATCGAGGATCTCAAATGAGCCACTTTCTATTATTGGAAATTACTGTCCATTGCAGTGTGGTCACCGAACCGAGACAACTCATCTTAACCCTATAAGACGGAAATACCGAGAGCTTTCAGCGGGCCTTTCGGAGTCGGCAACATTACGAATTATTTTATTAACAAAGTGTTGAAGTGGAGTTGGATATTCAGCATGAAAGTTATTTGCAAGTCCCAGATGCAATCAGCTGGCCAGGCTTAGGCGCTACGAGGTTGTCCAAATTGTACTGTTGTCCACTAGAAACGCAACTCTACCTGAGAGAGTGTAATCAGAATCAGAATCTGATAGCAGCATAAGACAGCTTTGCAGCGAATGGAACCCATTTTGAGATAGAAGCTTGCCCGAATGGCTGATTCGCCTTTAGGGCGTTCCGATTAGAGATCAGAGCAGTAGAGAGGTAGCCCTCAATGGGCTGGTGGAATGATATGAGCTTGGGTGAGGCATGCGAATGATATGTTGAGGAGTTCGTAGATCGGCCTTGAGAGCAGCGAGGAGTCGAGGAACATCATCTTTAATGCAGCCGTCGGATGGCGTGCTGAACGGTCCGCAGTGCATTAATTGCACCGCTGCGAATCGACTGACGATTATAAGAAGTGACGGGATCCGCGCAATCTTCCATCATTCTCTTCACCATCGTCGGCTCGACACCCGATCGATAATAGAATGGCAGCAATACCAGCGACCATCGGAGCCGCAAAGGACGAACCACTTTCACGTATACAATTACCGTCTGTGTCTTGGCCGACGCAGATATGAGTTGCGTAAGCGGCAAAATCAACCTGGGCACCCCAGTTCGAATGATGGTTCAATTGTCTCGGATTCCAAGACTGAAGATAGCCGACGCAAATACCTTTAGAACCACCATGGGCGCAAGGCAAAATGTCGTGTGCCTGTTTGTTGCCATTTCCAGCCGCAGACACGACCAAGATATTTTTAGTTTGTAATGAATGGAGAGCTCCTCGCAACATATGCCACCCAGTCCCGCCCAAAGAATTGTATGTATACCCGAACGGCATGACGACAACATCTACCTCCAAATCGATCGCCATGTTGATAGCTTCTATTAGTTTAGACAGGGGAGCATAGTACTTGTCATTGACGAACTGCAGGGGAACCAATGCGACATTAGGGGCAATCCCAGCCAGGCCGAACGAATTGTTTATTTTGGCGGCCAGGACTCTGCAGACGGCGGCACCGTGGTCATGTCCAGTCGTCATATGCGACGAATCATCGTAAACATTCCACCCGCCTTCAATGTAACCGCCGCTCTTCTTCTTTAATCTTCTTCTCAGAGGGCCGAGGTCGCGGTCCTTCCAATCGATACCGGAATCTATCACGGCTACTTTGACCTCTCGGGTACCATGCTTGAGAGCAAGTGGCCAGACTTTACCCATTTCCATGAAAAACAGGTATTCTTGGCGGGGGGCATCAGGGTCGTTCACGTGGAGCTCGCTGTCGTAATATGGTAACCGTTTCTTTGTCCTTTTTTCTTCAGGTGTCGATCGGCCACCGAAGAGCCCACCATTGGCGTCCTTGGTGCACATCGATTGCAACGAGAGCTTTCTGCTAGCCGCAGTGACGAAGCTGCAGAGACCCCGGCTGTCGATGGGGAGGGTCGAGGTCTGAACCACCTGGAAGCCAACGTATTCAAGAGTGAGGACCTTGGCGATCCTCAAAGCAGAGGCGATGTTCTGGTCCGGAATATGGCCAGCATCCATCAGCATCTGGGGCAAGCGACGTACGTCAACGTCATTATTGCCGGACTTGATGGACACGATAGTCTCCCTTTGGAGAGCTATGACGTCCACCAAAAAAATCGAGAGCACAGTCGGTGCGATGAACATCGGAGAAAGCAGAGTTCCTTAATGAATGGAGCACGAACGGAAAGCCAGAGCAAGCCGCGTGACGTCCGTGGTGACGCCGCGATATCCCCGTCACGTAACCCCGAGTCACCGGCGTCTCTGGCCCCCTCGTCATGACCTGTGCATCTTCGAATGAAGTATCACACATCTCAGTGATAACTGTCGAGTTCCAAGACGTTACAGAATAGGGGGTGGACGATGAACTGTCGCACCCGAGCCTTCCCGCATCTAGCCTCATCATTTCCGGAAACCTCGTTGAGGGCTGGGCACCTTCGTCGAAGTTTCCGTACCGGCAACGAGTGAGTGGCGGTTGCTCACGCATCCAATCTCGTTGGGGAATGGAGACCTCTTGTTGCTAGATGCAAGGTGATGGCGAACAGACGCCAAAGGTTTTTCTCTCGGCTCTGAGCTTCGGCCCGTGTCACAGGCTCTGCTATTGAGTCGGTCCTAGGTTAATTGACTCGCTGCCTCAAAAGAGCTTTTCCAGTCAAGATGGCAGCTCTCGTGAGCGTCGTTTCCCAGTGACTCGGACCAGTCACTTACGCTACCTCGAGTTGCTATGAGCCAACTCATGGTGCCCCCCGGGAAGAGCAAGCGCGGACGACAACGGAGAAGTTGTCTGTTGTTGCTCGTAGTCGACACAAGATGTGAAGGAGTGCACAAAAAACGAATGGCGCATGATGACTGTCGAGCGCAGATAGCAACATATATCACCGGATTGAGAATTATATTTCTTTCAGTCGTGAGCCGTTAGCAGATAAAAATTCGTTCGATGACAGATAGCTCTACGCTCCGGAGAAGTCGTCCAGAGTAAACAAACGACGCACTCAGCAGGGCTCTCCGACTGAGAAAGAGCAGGATGCTATTCCGGGGGCAGTCCACCATCTGCATAAGAACTCGTCAATGATTCCGTCTCTGCCTCTCCGTTATCTTCTGAGTTGTTACACTCGTTCAAGGCTGTGCATCACACTCACAGCCCGTGAGTCACGGGTCGAGCAATTTCTTCCTGTCGAGGTTCGAATTTCGAACTTCGAAAGTAGGGCTTCGCTTTCCGCGCGAAGACGAAGTGCAGCCGGCGTAGGAGTCCTCCGCAGGAGCCTCCTATTGTATCACATCCAGGGCTCTTCTCAAACCTTTCAGTGTTTCCTTGTCTTTGCCGGCCACATTCATTTTCTATGCCTCGCGTTCGTGCTTCGCGTTATCCAGGCATAATGAAACGCTCAGCAATATCACCGATAAAGACAGTGAAGGCCTTCCAATGAGGGGCATGCTGCTTTCTCAGTTCAGCTGCGCAATGAGGCCCCTGAGGTCCTCGAGACTGGTAAGTTTGGCGCCGTTACAGAAAGAGAGCTCGTATTAGTCCTTGCCTGACTAACTCAACAGTTTTAGACGATCTGATAATCAGATTCTGATTTATGATAAAAAGTGAGCCGCGAGGCAAGCCAAGCTCATCCGCGGATATCGATGGGCATATCAATAAAATACTGAGCCATGACGGCCCTACTAATGTTTGATGCCGAGCACTGGGGACGTCATGCAAGTCCCACAGGCTGCGCGCTGCAGCCGTGGCTGTTGCACATGAAACTAATGAGTATATATTAATGTAGCACCACTCGTTAGCAAAAAATTGACTCCCGCTTCCAGGTGTCGACAACAGAGGAGCATTGCGAAGGCCCAGCTGCATGTCACCATGGGCTGCAGGTGTTGTCAATGCACGTGTATACAGCCGGGCAATCGGAGTTCTCGCGGCAAGGGATGCCTAGAACTCTTTCAGGGCTCTGACGGGGCTCTTCGGCAGTGGCGAGGAAGAGGGAGGAGAGGGTCGTAACCATAGCGATGAAGAGTTTCATTGGTGGTAAACCTACTCTAGCCTAACACCGGGAATACGAGCCATTGCCACCTAGGCAATGACTGGGCGACATCTCCACATCCCACCATGTCTGTGAAGTCGGTACGATCTCACGGGGGACAATCAGACGAGGATCTTCGCCGCCATTAACTCTGCTGGCTTTGATCAATCAGAGTTTCAGTCAGGGAGTTTCAGTCAGGGAGTTTCAGTCAGGGAGTTTCAGTCAGGGAAAAGCCAGGACTCGCTGCCTGGTATACGGAAAGTTTCCGAGCTCCTCTGAAGCCTGCATTTAAGTATCTACTCCGCCGCTCCCTGACAGCATTCCCGACATCCCTGGGAGTTCTTGGGCGTCACGGCTTCTAATGCGATGAAGCTGCCACCGGAGCGTGAGCCTTCAGAACTTCTGAATCCGGCCGGAGTCTCTTCTGAATCAGAAGAGACTCCGTCACTATAGAAAGACAACTACGCCTCTCTGCGACTCACTATGAAATTATGCTGCACTATCGCTGAGTACATGGGCTCACTGAGAGCCTCTCTCCGCGAGAGTTGGGCCTCAGCTGTTGGAGGAGGGCCGATCATATCATGAAGTACCATTTGTACGGTACGGACTATCTTGGTATTACAATTTGTACCGGAGCTTCATTCGTGTCATTTTACCCAAACCATCGCGGCATGGCCAAATTCAGATAGCACAAATCAGACTGTAGAGGTAGAGTTTGCCACAGTGATCTTGACAAGTTATACGACAGTATATTCATTCTGAATAAATTTATCGTCGTCTTCTAAACAGAGTCCGTTCAACAGGCGTCGTTCAGGCTGACCGTTTGACGTCTCCCGAGACTCGCCTCGAGCATATTCTATATCATAGTTCATCTAAATTAATTATCATCTATTGTCGATGTTATTCTACCGTACATTTCTCAATTTACCAGAAATGCCGTGGTAGTATACCCTCGAAGTACAGAAAGTTTGAGTATCCGTGAGTATGAAAAAGAAGGTAGTAGAAAGGCAGCGACGAATCTTCGCATAAAGCTCGACGTCGATTTCATGCCACGATATGCGGTGATATACAAAATGCTGAAGGAACACTGGTAGTCCGACAGCAGAACTGTGCTAGATTCTAGCGGCCAACGTTCCATGTGGTATCTGCCCTGCAGTACTTGTTCAGGGTTCCAACTTATGCACCATCTCAACTCGGCCATTGACAGGCATTAACTCAGACGAGTTTCAAGTGGTAGCAAGCGATTGAATACTGTGCTCCGATTAATATTCCGAGAGTTGAGCTGAAGAGATGCTCCAAACGACGTCGCGGCACGTTCAGCTGTCAACGCAGTTATGTCTGGCTGCCAGACTCTGGTATAGTCGAGATAGTCTGATTCCTCCGAGTCCACTGATACGGTACCTGACACTAACAGAAGACTACAGGGGGAGAAAATTCCGTCGTTTACAGCATATTCGATGCTTATGATAGTGACCTATACGAGTCGTATAATACGGCTGTGTCTTATCATCATAGGAGCGTGTTAGGGGAGTCGTAGGAGCATCAACGATAGCAGGACCAGTCCACGATGGACGAACACAATAGCCCGGAAAAAGCCGATATATAAACAGAGGCAATTACGAGAATAGCTAACTTGTAAGGATCGATCGACTTCATGTGTACGCAAATACACTGGCGCGCCGAACCTGAACGGCTCTGCTAACGATTTGTTGTAGGGTTCGTGTCGGGTATGAACTACTGATGACTCTAGCGCTCAGATCTAGTTAACACAACCGTGAGGGGCCCTAGATAAGTGGTTAGTGAGAGGAGAGACCATTGAGGGCTCTAAGAGCTGGGACAACGACCAACAAAACCAGCCTCGCCGATTAGCTCTAGATCTGGTGAAGAATGGATACGCGCCAAGTGCGCAACATCCCAGAACAGACTCCAGCAGAGCTACCTCAATTTAGTTCATCAAATAGAGCAGTGTGTCATGCGTCTTGAGGACACATAACACTTAATCACCAGCCAATCAAAAACAAGAAAAACTGTGTGCACCGTCATCTCTGGCGAACAAAATCCGTCGAGGATCTGCTCGGTCGAAGCGGCTAAAGTTGCCGCTCGCCCAATGCAGTACCCTCACGGTAGAATGAGGTAATAATACCCTTCCATGTGCCAAAAGTTCGAGTGCATCCCATCGATTGGCGACGAACATCATTCGACCTTGGTCAAACCGAAACGAACTCCTCCCAGTTCGACGTAGATTGTCTTCTCAGTGGCGAAGACCACGTACGATCCATCGGAAGGACCCAATTTTTGGCCTCGGCAAACATACCTCACTTGTTGGCGGAGATCCTCCAGGGTGCCTATTCCAGCCGATTCCAAAACGTAACGCACATAGGGTAGACCTTCATCGCGACGTACAAGCTTGAAGGGGAAGCGGGTAGTCGGAGGCCCTCCACACGCAACCTGTATGCCCACGATCCCATCAAGGCGTATCGCATAACTAATCTCGAAATGTGGAGCTTCGTCGTCCTTGAATACATACTCGCCCGGTGTAAGTTCGCCTCCCACCCTCATGAAGTCGATGTCTTCATTACGGAAGGTGGTTGAGATTGAGTCCCCACTTGTATAAGTTAGAACGGTCAAGTCGCCAGCCTGAATGCCACCGTACCACACGTTAGGATCGTAGTCAATGATTTTGTTCCTCAGCAGTAAATGCTCGATAGCCTTATACCAATCATGAGTACTTTTTCTAGTTCCATCAAAGTCGATGGCGTAGGTATGATTCCCCATCTCAGACAGGGAGTATTGCCCGGGGGCGAACTCCTTACCCGGTCCGAGGGGAGCAATGAAAGTGCTTCCGTCTGGCGACCACTTTCCAGGTGGAGGAGGGACCCAGAAGGTGAAATAAACTTGATGCTCCTCGTTCACGTCGTAGGTTATGCGATAGTCTCTCGTCTCGTGAGCATACCTGCCAACGCTCTGAGCTGCCGCGATATGGAGAGCCTGAGTGGCTATAAGCCAGGTGGAGACCGATGGCATAATTCGACAGAAAAGATGCGCTTACTACAAGTGTTAGTGAAGGCTCAAGCGGACTAAACCGATAGCGAGAAGATAAGACAATCAAAGCCCGGCGGTTGATCCACAGCCCAAGATGCTAATCTTGGTGATTCCAAGTTGAATACATGACGGTGAATTACCGAATGTAATCCCAAGATAAAGGTTTGCCATTGTTGCCGTTGAAAGTCTCGTATGAGGGGACGTCTTCCCCACAAAGTCGTCGCTCGCCCAATGCCATAGGAAGTTCCTATTAGGAACATAGTGTCCCAAATGGCTAGTAACTAGCGTAAAGCAGACTAGAGTTTCAACATGCTATGTTGAGCCGTCAATCGGCATTTCGATGTCGTGCCGCTTCCCTGCGGTGACGTGAGGGTCGCGCCGACGAGCTGATCAGTTTTGTGAGCCCACCTCGCCCACCACGAATAAACCAAGCATGCCTGCGAGATGAGATGCTTTGTTGTAAATTAGGGAATTATCGTTGAACCATTTTTTGGGGTGCCTCGAAGCAGCTGAGTCAGTAATACTGACGTTTCCACGCTCCGCAACTACCACATACAACACAACAGCAAGCTTCGCAAAATTTTAATACCAATACTGGAAGCCTGGGTTTTTTTCAGATGTATATAGACTCACTGAGAAGATGTGGGTGGAGGGACAGGACCCAGGTAGCTTAGAGCAAGCTGCGATGCCTCGCTGCTTGCCTCCTAACGGAAAAGTCGAGGGCCTCGACTCGAGGCGAAGTGAACAGGGTGCATCCTTTGTGTGGAGGTCGCAGAAGTAGCCCTGGAGCTAACCTAGACATTGGGCAATCATCACAATGACGATGGAGACTTGTTAACAGCGGTCGTGCGATAGCGGTGGCACGACTCGTGACACCAAGGGAGGGGTGCACTATAGTGACTGTCACTAAGTGACAACATACTGACGACTATAGTATGTGCTATGTTACAGCTACAGCCTGGTTCAACACTAATCAGCTATTAGACTATCATCGCTACACTTACCTTTACTGCTGCTGCGCATCATTAGTCTCAGATAACCATCTGACCTTGTTCTGCGCTTTGCATTAGCGTCCATGAGTCTACGTGCTGTCCTAAGCTTAAGCGTAGTAAGTTGTAGCGCACATCATCACGAAGCTTCTCCCGAGTCCAATTTTACCTCTCTTTGAGCCCCGTCTCAAATAGCCACACTGTACTGAGTTATAGTGCAGTAGTGGTAGCAGCTCTTTGTTCTCGAGGACCACTTCCGGACTTGGACTCCCACTCCGGTACCTTATCGTCTTCATGGAGGTCACAGCCGAACTCTGATTCTGCAACGAACTCCCCCTCAATGAGGGGCCCTCATCAACATGTTCTGTTCGGTGTCAAGTAGCTACAACTCTCCGAGCCGAGCTATTTCTACACCTTGGGTTGCTTCTCGTTCCATCATGGTGCTTCTACTGCTCATCGACATACAATGCCGGATACAGCGGCGTGCAAGTCGTATACCGCCTAGGCGCTCTTCAACAAGTCCACAATGGCGTAACTCCTAGACATTTAGCCTTCGCCCACCGGAACTACTACCCTCTACCCTCTACCCCCTATCGCCCAGGGTCAGCCGGCGAGAACTCCCATCCTACCTTATGTAACATCATGTTACTAACATGAGTCATGTTCTCTAGAAGCTCGCATGCACTGGCTCTTTCATCGGTTGCGGTCACCTCCATCCATGAGCTCATCCTCAGCATCGCGTTCTAGCCCATCTTAGAACTATGACCTACCCCACCTACGGAACATCTGTAGCGTTTATGAAGGTGATTACTGCTCCTCTGCCCTTCCAAGCCACTCTAGAGTATGGTGATGACATGACCTCGCTCCCCTGCCTGGTTGATCCGGCAGAGTCATCGTTCATCATATTCGTGAACTTCTACCTCAAATACCTCCACTGGAAGGAACAGCTACTACTCCAACTCCTACTACTAGTTTACTTGTTCTCCGTGTACTCCATCTCAAGTCCCCCCTCTACAACAGGAAGAGACGTACTAAATCATCTAAAGCCACCTGAATCCCTGTAGGAAGTGTTTCGTCTCGAGCACAGCGGAGCGAAGCGCATCATACGGTAAGCTTGGCGTATTAAGCTTTAGTGCACATTATCACTAAGCTTCTCTTCTCTCAATATCAGTACGCTGAGTCCAATTTTATCTGTCCGTGAGCCCCGTCTCAAATAGCCACACTGTACTGAGTTATAGGGCAAATTGTGGCACTGAGATAGTGGGTGAGAGCAGCAGTACGAGACGGTCCGCAGAGCATGTCCGTATTCAGTATTATGGATGATTTATGAGGGAAATGAGATGCTTAGTTGATGAAACCAACTTGGCTCGGTAGCCAACAACAACTGAAAATGAAAGCAGGCCCAAGAAGTCACACGACGAAATATCCCAACCATCTTCTTTGGTAAGGAATTCGTCATGAAGCTGGCAATGGTAGCAAGCCTTTCATTGGAGAGTTCATCACGATGACTCGCGAAGGCTCTTGCTCAGAGCTTGAGGGAATACTCTTTGGAGAAGCAATATCGGACGTGTTGTGCGACTATTTACAACACTTGATGAGAATCTCGAGACGGGCTTGGCGGCTACAACGACAGTTCGCCCAAGCCTTGGATTGTAACATGCACCGTGGGAAGAGTAAGCACAAAGCGAAACAAGCTTCCGTCCCCCTGGTCATCACGAACTCAAATCCAGTCATGGGAGCCAGTAGTTCTTCACAACGTGCCCACCATCGAACTTCATTTCCCGAGATACCAACTCTTCTTGCTCTGGAGGAATTGAAAAACAGCGGTGGCCTCGTCGCTGCGATTCTTGTCGGGGTGCCACTTGAGCTGCAATTTCTTGAACCTACGGGGGAGCAGCTCAGTAGTTGTTCTGTACCACTGGCATGGCAAGGCGTCTACCGCTGTTTCCGCTTCTTGTGCGGCTCATCAGCTTTGGACTTCTCGAGCTCGCAGCGCAGTTCCCTCACGGCACTGAGCTCGGCTGAGGCTTCCAGCTCGTCCGAGCATGCTTGTTCGGCCGAGCCAGAACTGGGTTTCTCATCGTTGCTAGCCGCCGGGTCTGGCCCTTTTCTCTGAATTTCATCGCGAAGAGTGATACTATTACAGCTAGTTGTGTTGATCCGTATATTATCATCATGACAAGGAATTACGATCGTATTCATCGCTTCCCGGTCAGAGCGAGAACACGCTAAGCACGAGGAGAGTTTAGACCTCCAATGGGGAGATTCCTTTTCACTTACAGTGCGCGCAGCCTCAGCCTCCTTAGCAGTTTCTTGAGCTTCTCTGGCCTGAGAGACAGGCGAGTGAACGTGGCCTCTGGCCCAGCGATCACGTTTCCTCGACGGCCCAGGGCTTGAACGATGGCATGAGGTTGGCAGAATATGGAAGATCTATACATATTGAGGGCTTATCGTGATACGGACGAGTACTCTCGCTCTCTCCTCTTCCCGTTTTTCCTTTTCTTTCTTCATTTCTCGCCTTTCTTTTTCTCGTTCTTCTCTCTCCCTCTTAGCCTTCTCGAGCCTCCTAGCCTGTGCTCTCTGTTGCTCCTCGCGTTGCTTTGCAAATCGTTTGAAGGGGTTGACAACTTCCCTGGCAGCGCGCTGAATATTAGACCGAGGTGGCTGTCGGCATTAGCAATCGAACATGGCTCACCATTCGCTCCTGGTAATCCTCATCGCCACTCAGCGATGAACTCGATGGCTGCGATTCAAAGCGGTCATCTGCCTCCGCTTCCGCCATTGCCGATGCCAGCACGTCGGGGACTACTCTGTATCTGACCCGAAGGAGCGCGACCGGCTTGGAGGGCAATCAAGCTGCAACGATCCGGTGCCGTCGTATTAAAGTTCACCGTCAACATACCTTCACGAGACCGAGAGTGATTCAAGGAGTTCCACGGTCACCACATGAAGCCATCTCACCATAGGCGTCTTACTTATTGCCCCGGCGAACGAGGATTGTTGTACCGATGACAACGGCGAGGGCAGCAGAAATGATGGCGATGAAGACGGCCAGCGGGAATGATGATTCCTCCATAGGAGCAGGCGAGGGCGTAACTGCAAATACAAGGTGATGGCGTCACAAAGACTTGCGATTCCCTCGATACCGAGAATAGTGGGGGCCGGAGATGAGGAGCTCGGTGAGGTTGGAAGTGGTGAGAGAGACGTTGTCGAGGTAGCCTGGGGAAGCTGAGTAGTAGTTGTACTCGTAACTAGGGAAACAAGGAGAAGGGTTTGCACGGTCTTTCGGGCCAAGGGAGCTTTCCACCGGGTGCTGCCGAGGAGGTGACTGGAGTCGGAGGGCTCTGAGTCGTGGTGGTGGGAGACACGGAGTTTGGCGAACAGCATGTGAACTTGAATCTGTTAATAGTAATAATGACTGCGATTTAGAGTGATGAAGCATACCGAGGCTCGTAGTCCTCGACATCGAGACTATCGCTGCTGGCGGTATCCGTAGAACCTTCAGATGTGGGAAAAAATTCTCCGCTGGAAAATCCTAAGCACTGAACAGAATCTCACTCGAGACCGAGACATCGCCGAAGAACTGTATATCTCGTCCGAAGACACTCGAAAGCACCGCTTCATCTCTCGTCGAAAATATCTCCAACCCGTCGGTCGTCGGCAGCAGCCTCTGAGTATCAACTCGGCAGGCTAAGTACCTGATCACAGTGGAACCCCCTCCAACCGCCGTTTGAACGTAATTTTCGGCTCTGGCCTTTGACGGTGCTTTCACCATTCATAAGGTTCATCGTTAGATTGTAATTTTCGAGGATTTTTGAGCTCTTCCCGCAAGATCCTTCCATCCAGCTCATCGTAGCGGACGAGGTTGAAGTACTCGAGCTCCCAGTCGTACTGGGCGTTTGACCAGTACCTCACGATCAAAGCGAGATTAGAGGCTGCAGCGCTAGCGGAAGCGTTGACGCGGCGGAAGCCTCTTCATCTCCTCACATGAAAGTACAATGAACGTTGGTCGGGGGTACTTTCAGCGTCTGCCCGATTTTTATCCCGGCGACATCCCTGTATTGTAGTGCCTGCCCGGACACAACAAACTTCCTTCTTGGGCTGGGAACCTAGAAGGTTCCACGGATGTCCTCACCTTACGGATATCGTGCCTTCTTCCGCGCTAGGGGAGGCCGACCATTCACAGCCACTGATGGAGGGATCGCCAATGCGAGGACAAGTCCTGAAGTACCGCATGGGTATCATCTCATGTACACGGAACGAGTTCTCAAGGACGCGCGAGTCGGCCAGGAAGCTGCTAGCGAAGTCCAACTCAAACGAGTAGACTTCACAAGACGATATGTCACAAGGTCAGTAATGAGAATGGACCGCCACCGCTGGCTGGAATGCTCGGTTTTCGTTTTGTTTCGGAGTCTCACTCAGATACTCACCAGTGCAGGGTGAATCCTATCTTAGTTTCCCCGACAAAATCGTTGGAGCGAGCACAGAAAGCATTCAACCTGATAGGATCACACGATCCTGGTGCGCCTACCCTAGAGCGTCTTTGCGAGTTGAGCGGCCGACAAGCGTGGGTGAACTCACACGGTGGCTCTTCCTGGCCCAGAGGAACAGTCGTCAACGCAAGGTGGCAGCTCGTGTGGTGGAGTATCCGCCCATAAATCTGCATAGTGCGAGCGAGTCTTGGCGGACTCAGGGGCATGTTGCCATGTCCGACACGACGTGCAGTACATTGTGATATTGTCTACTGCTGGGCTTGAGTGATCTCTAATCGAACTGTTGAGATGTGACGAGTTGAAGTAGAGACTAACCTCTCCAACATCCTGGCTATATTGCTACCAGGATTACCCGATGCAGCACTCGCTGGTGACGGAGAGGGCCCCTCTCAGAGGGGTGCTCAGGTTCACTGTACAAGTGTTGGTATTCGCTGAGGAACTGCGGTACCCTACTCGATTTTCCCGTTTTCGCGAGACGATAGAAAGTTGGTGCCCTCCGTCTGACATTAAAAGTTCAAATCTCGTGCTTCGGTTCCACAGTGGTCGGAAAACTGCAGGTGGAAGCCGCTCAATGCATGAGAGGGCGTTGCAATAGAGAGCTAACCATTGTCTGAGTTAGGCGCTCAGGCGAAAGCGGGAGAGCTACCGAGGAACCTGCCGGTTGAGCTGGCACATTGAATAGCTCGGGAGAGCTCTGGAACCCAATTAGTAGCCGCCGCTGCTTGCAAGGAGGCGAGCCATAGACAGCTGTGGTCACCGTAGTGGGCTATCATAGAACCCTGACTGGCGGTAGTCTGAGACCACTGGTGTCGCAGGAGGATCCAATAGAGACGCGTGTTATGGCGAGGAGGTTCCCCGTTCGAGAAAGTTGGGACTCAGACGTTCGAGACGATCTGGTACGATTTGCATCGGACCTTCGTTTCTCCCAGTGAGACAGTCCACTTCCGTCAAACCATTGCGGTATAGCTCAATTAACACAACACAACTTAGACAGTAGAGGTAGACTTTGCTACGGTGATCTCCGAAAGGTAGTTCGACAGGTTTATTCATTCTAAATGAATTCACAGTCACCTTCCGAGCGGAGTCTGTCCGACAGACATCGTTCAGGCGGACCTTCCGTCTGGACTCGAGACTCGCGCTGAGCATACTATAAATAAATTTCTATAAAAATCGTTTATCATTTATAACCGATTGCATGCTACCGTACATTCGTCAATTCATCAAGAAGACCGTCGTAGAATGCACTTGAAGCATAGAAAGTTTGAGTGTTCACGAATATGAAAAAGCACTACCTTTAACGGAGCACAGAGCACGCCGCGTGACGTCCGTGGTGACGCCGCGATATCCCCGTCGCGTAACCCCGAGTCACCGGTGTCTCTGGCCTCCTCGTCATGAGCTGTGCATCTTCGAATGAAGTATCACACATCTCAGTGATAACTGTCGAGTTCCAAGACGTTACAGAATAGGGGGTGGACGATGAACTGTCGCACCCGAGCCTTCCCGCATCTAGCCTCATCATTTCCGGAAACCTCGTTGAGGGCTGGGCACCTTCGTCGAAGTTTCCGTACCGGCAGCGAGTGAGTGGCGGTTGCTCACGCATCCAATCTCGTTGGGGAATGGAGACCTCTTGTTGCTAGATGCAAGGTGATGGCGAACAGACGCCAAAGGTTTTTCTCTCGGCTCTGAGCTTCGGCGCGTGTCACAGGCTCTGCTATTGAGTCGGTCCTAGGTTAATTGACTCGCTGCCTCAAAAGAGCTTTTCCAGTCAAGAAGGCAGCTCTCATGAGCGTCGTTTCCCAGTGACTCGGACCAGTCACTTACGCTACCTCGAGTTGCTATGAGCCAACTCATGGTGCCCCCGGGAAGAGCAAGCGCGGACGACAACGGAGAAGTTGTCTGTTGTTGCTCGTAGTCTAAACAAGATGGGAAGGAGTGCACAAAACGAATGGCGCATGATGACTTACGAGCGCATGATGACTTAGCAACATATATCACCGGATTGAGAATTATATTGAGAATTATATTTCTTCCAGTCGTGAGCCGTGAGCGGATAAAAATTCGCTTGATGACAGATGGCTCTGCGCTACGGAAAAGTCGTCCAGAGTGAACAAACGACGCACTCAGCAGGGCTCTTCGACTGAGAAAGAGCGGGATGCCATCCCGGGGGCAGTCCACCATTTGCATAAGAGCTCGTCAATGATTCCGTCTCTGTCTCTCCGTTATCTTCTGAGGTGTTCCAATTGAGGATCTTTTGGGCACTCGTTCAGGGCTGTGCATCACACTCACGGCCCGTGAGTCACGGGTCGAACATTTTCTTCATGTCGAGGTTCGAAAGCAGTAGGAGTCCTCCGCAGGAGCCTCCTATGATCTCACATCCAGGGCTCTTCTCAAACGTTTCAGTGCTTCCTTGTCTTTGCCGGACACATTCATTTTCTATGCCTCGCGTTCGTGCTTCGCGTTATCCAGGCATAATGAAACGCTCAGCAAGTTGCTGACAGCAACATCACCGATGAAGACAGTGAAGGCCTTTCAATGAGGGGCATGCTGCTCTCTCAGCTTAGCTGCGCTGGAGGCCCGGGCCCATGAGGTCCTCGAGAATGATAAATTTAGTGCCGTTGCAGAAAGAGAATTCGTCCTTGCCTGACGAACTCGACAGTTTAAGATGATCTGGTTTATGATAAAAAGTGAGCCGCAAGGGAAGCTAAGGTCATCCGCAGATATCGATAGGCATATCAATAAAAAATACTGAGCCATGACGGCTCTACAAATGTTTGATGCCGAGCACTGGGGACATCATGCAATTCCCGCGGGCTGCGCGTTGCAGCCGTGGCCGCTGCACATAAAATTCATGAGTATATATTAATGTGATACCACTCGCTAGCAAAAAATTGACCGCCACTTCCAGGTGTCGACAACAGAGGAGCATTGCGAAGGCCCAGCTGCATGTCACCATGGGCTGCAGGTGTTGTCAATGCACGTGTATACTGCCGGGCAATCGGAGCTCTCGCGGCAAGGGATGCCTAGAACTCTTTCAGGGCTCTGACGGGGCTCTCCGGCAGTGGCGAGGGAGAGGGAGGAGAGGGTAGTAACCATAGCGATGAAGAGTTTCATTGGTGGATAACTTGTCAAGATCACTGTAGCAAACTCTACCTCTACAGTCTGATTTGTGCTATCTGAATTTGGCCATGCCGCGATGGCTTGGGTAAAATGACACGAATGAAGCTCCGGTACAAATTGTAATACCAAGATAGTCCGTACCGTACAGATGGTACTTCATGATATGATCGGCCCTCCTCCAACAGCTGAGGCCCAACTCTCGCGGAGAGAGGCTCTCAGTGAGCCCATGTACTCAGCGATAGTGCAGCATAATTTCATAGTGAGTCGCAGAGAGGCGTAGTTGTCTTTCTATAGTGACGGAGTCTCTTCTGATTCAGAAGAGACTCCGGCCGGATTCAGAAGTTCTGAAGGCTCACGCTCCGGTGGCAGCTTCATCGCATTAGAAGCCGTGGCGCCCAAGAACTCCCAGGGATGTCGGGAATGCTGTCAGGGAGCGGCGGAGTAGATACTTAAATGCAGGCTTCAGAGGAGCTCGGAAATTTTCCGTATACCAGGCAGCGAGTCCTGGCTTTTCCCTGACTGAAACTCCCTGACTGAAACTCCCTGACTGAAACTCCCTGACTGAAACTCCCTTACTGAAACTCTGATTGATCAAAGCCAGCCGAGTTAATGGCGGCACAGCGAAGCGTAGAATCCGAGGGAAGATCCTCGTCTGATTGTCCCCCGTGAGATCGTACCGACTTCACAGACATGGTGGGATGTGGAGATGTCGCCCAGTCATTGCCTAGGTGGCAATGGCTCGTATTCCCGGTGTTAGGCTAGAGTAGGTTTAACGACAGTATATTCATTCTGAATAAATTTATCGTCGTCTTCTAAACAGAGTCCGTTCAACAGGCGTCGTTCAGGCTGACCGTTTGACGTCTCCCGAGACTCGCCTCGAGCATATTCTATATCATAGTTCATCTAAATTAATTATCATCTATTGTCGATGTTATTCTACCGTACATTTCTCAATTTACCAGAAATGCCGTGGTAGTATACCCTCGAAGTACAGAAAGTTTGAGTATCCGTGAGTATGAAAAAGAAGGTAGTAGAAAGGCAGCGACGAATCTTCGCATAAAGCTCGACGTCGATTTCATGCCACGATATGCGGTGATATACAAAATGCTGAAGGAACACTGGTAGTCCGACAGCAGAACTGTGCTAGATTCTAGCGGCCAACGTTCCATGTGGTATCTGCCCTGCAGTACTTGTTCAGGGTTCCAACTTATGCACCATCTCAACTCGGCCATTGACAGGCATTAACTCAGACGAGTTTCAAGTGGTAGCAAGCGATTGAATACTGTGCTCCGATTAATATTCCGAGAGTTGAGCTGAAGAGATGCTCCAAACGACGTCGCGGCACGTTCAGCTGTCAACGCAGTTATGTCTGGCTGCCAGACTCTGGTATAGTCGAGATAGTCTGATTCCTCCGAGTCCACTGATACGGTACCTGACACTAACAGAAGACTACAGGGGGAGAAAATTCCGTCGTTTACAGCATATTCGATGCTTATGATAGTGACCTATACGAGTCGTATAATACGGCTGTGTCTTATCATCATAGGAGCGTGTTAGGGGAGTCGTAGGAGCATCAACGATAGCAGGACCAGTCCACGATGGACGAACACAATAGCCCGGAAAAAGCCGATATATAAACAGAGGCAATTACGAGAATAGCTAACTTGTAAGGATCGATCGACTTCATGTGTACGCAAATACACTGACGCGCCGAACCTGAACGGCTCTGCTAACGATTTGTTGTAGGGTTCGTGTCGGGTATGAACTACTGATGACTCTAGCGCTCAGATCTAGTTAACACAACCGTGAGGGGCCCTAGATAAGTGGTTAGTGAGAGGAGAGACCATTGAGGGCTCTAAGAGCTGGGACAACGACCAACAACACCAGCCGCGCCGATTAGCTCTAGATCTGGTGAAGAAGGCATACGCACCAAGTGCGCAACAACCCAGAACAAACTCTAGCGAAGCTACCTCAATTTAGTTCATCAAATAGAGCAGTGTGTCATGCGTCTTGAGGACACATAACACTTAATCACCAGCCAATCCTACTTCATGGCCCATGAATCATGGGAAAAACAAGTAAAATGAACCGGACCGTGGTACAGCAAAAACAAGAAAAACTGTGTGCACCGTCATCTCTGGCGAACAAAATCCGTCGAGGATCTGCTCGGTCGAAGCGGCTAAAGTTGCCGCTCGCCCAATGCAGTACCCTCACGGTAGAATGAGGTAATAATACCCTTCCATGTGCCAAAAGTTCGAGTGCATCCCATCGATTGGCGACGAACATCATTCGACCTTGGTCAAACCGAAACGAACTCCTCCCAGTTCGACGTAGATTGTCTTCTTAGTGGCGAAGATCACGTGTGATCCATCGGAAGGACCCAAATCTTGGCCTTGGCAAACATACCTCACTTGTTGACGGAGATCCTCCAAGGTGCCTATTCCAGCCGATTCCAAAACGTAACGCACATAGGGTAGACCTTCATCGCGACGTACAAGCTTGAAGGGGAAGCGGGTAGTCGGAGGCCCTCCACACGCAGCCTGTATGCCCACGATCCCATCAAGGCGTATCGCATAACTAATCTCGAAATGTGGTGCTTCGTCGTCCTTGAATACATACTCGCCCGGTGTAAGTTCGCCTCCCACCCTTATGAACTCGATGTCTTCGTTACGGAAGGTGGTTGAGATGGAGTCCCCACTTGTATAAGTTAGAACGGTCAAGTCGCCAGCCTGAATGCCACCGTACCACACGTTAGGATCGATGTCAATGATTTTGTTCCTCAGCAGTAAATGCTCGATAGCCTTATACCAATCATGAGTACTTTTTCTAGTTCCATCAAAGTCGATGGCGTAGGTATGATTCCCCATCTCAGACAGGGAGTATTGCCCGGGGGCGAACTCCTTACCCGGTCCGAGGGGAGCAATGAAAGTGCTTCCGTCTGGCGACCACTTTCCAGGTGGAGGAGGGACCCAGAAGGTGAAATAAACTTGATGCTCCTCGTTCACGTCGTAGGTTATGCGATAGTCTCTCGTCTCGTGAGCATACCTGCCAACGCTCTGAGCTGCCGCGATATGGAGAGCCTGAGTGGCTATAAGCCAGGTGGAGACCGATGGCATAATTCGACAGAAAAGATGCGCTTACTACAAGTGTTAGTGAAGGCTCAAGCGGACTAAACCGATAGCGAGAAGATAAGACAATCAAAGCCCGGCGGTTGATCCACAGCCCAAGATGCTAATCTTGGTGATTCCAAGTTGAATACATGACGGTGAATTACCGAATGTAATCCCAAGATAAAGGTTTGCCATTGTTGCCGTTGAAAGTCTCGTATGAGGGGACGTCTTCCCCACAAAGTCGTCGCTCGCCCAATGCCATAGGAAGTTCCTATTAGGAACATAGTGTCCCAAATGGCTAGTAACTAGCGTAAAGCAGACTAGAGTTTCAACATGCTATGTTGAGCCGTCAATCGGCATTTCGATGTCGTGCCGCTTCCCTGCGGTGACGTGAGGGTCGCGCCGACGAGCTGATCAGTTTTGTGAGCCCACCTCGCCCACCACGAATAAACCAAGCATGCCTGCGAGATGAGATGCTTTGTTGTAAATTAGGGAATTATCGTTGAACCATTTTTTGGGGTGCCTCGAAGCAGCTGAGTCAGTAATACTGACGTTTCCACGCTCCGCAACTACCACATACAACACAACAGCAAGCTTCGCAAAATTTTAATACCAATACTGGAAGCCTGGGTTTTTTTCAGATGTATATAGACTCACTGAGAAGATGTGGGTGGAGGGACAGGACCCAGGTAGCTTAGAGCAAGCTGCGATGCCTCGCTGCTTGCCTCCTAACGGAAAAGTCGAGGGCCTCGACTCGAGGCGAAGTGAACAGGGTGCATCCTTTGTGTGGAGGTCGCAGAAGTAGCCCTGGAGCTAACCTAGACATTGGGCAATCATCACAATGACGATGGAGACTTGTTAACAGCGGTCGTGCGATAGCGGTGGCACGACTCGTGACACCAAGGGAGGGGTGCACTATAGTGACTGTCACTAAGTGACAACATACTGACGACTATAGTATGTGCTATGTTACAGCTACAGCCTGGTTCAACACTAATCAGCTATTAGACTATCATCGCTACACTTACCTTTACTGCTGCTGCGCATCATTAGTCTCAGATAACCATCTGACCTTGTTCTGCGCTTTGCATTAGCGTCCATGAGTCTACGTGCTGTCCTAAGCTTAAGCGTAGTAAGTTGTAGCGCACATCATCACGAAGCTTCTCCCGAGTCCAATTTTACCTCTCTTTGAGCCCCGTCTCAAATAGCCACACTGTACTGAGTTATAGTGCAGTAGTGGTAGCAGCTCTTTGTTCTCGAGGACCACTTCCGGACTTGGACTCCCACTCCGGTACCTTATTGTCTTCATGGAGGTCACAGCCGAACTCTGATTCTGCAACGAACTCCCCCTCAATGAGGGGCCCTCATCAACATGTTCTGTTCGGTGTCAAGTGGCTACAACTCTCCGAGCCGAGCTATTTCTACACCTTTGGTTGCTTCTCGTTCCATCATGGTGCTTCTACTGTTCATCATATTCGTGAACTTCTACCTCAAATACCTCCACTGGAAGGAACAGCTACTACTCCAACTCCTACTACTAGTTTACTTGTTCTCCGTGTACTCCATCTCAAGTCCCCCCTCTACAACAGGAAGAGACGTACTAAATCATCTAAAGCCACCTGAATCCCTGTAGGAAGTGTTTCTTCTCGAGCCCAGCGGAGCGAAGCGCATCATACGGTAAGCTTAGCGTAGTAAGCTGTAGTGCACATTATCACTAAGCTTCTCTTCTCTCAATATCAGTACGCTGAGTCCAGTTTTATCTGTCCGTGAGCCCCGTCTCAAATAGCCACACTGTACTGAGTTATAGGGCAAATTGTGGCACTGAGATAGTGGGTGAGAGCAGCAGTACGAGACGGTCCGCAGAGCATGTCCGTATTCAGTATTATGGATGATTTATGAGGGAAATGAGATGCTTAGTTGATGAAACCAACTTGGCTCGGTAGCCAACAACAACTGAAAATGAAAGCAGGCCCAAGAAGTCACACGACGAAGTATCCCAACCATCTTCTTTGGTAAGGAATTCGTCATGAAGCTGGCAATGGTAGCAAGCCTTTCATTGGAGAGTTCATCACGATGACTCGCGAAGGCTCTTGCTCAGAGCTTGAGGGAATACTCTTTGGAGAAGCAATATCGGACGTCCCAGCTCAAATCGGACGTAATAGCTTCCGTCCCCCTGGTCATCACGAACTCAAATCCAGTCATGGGAGCCAGTAGTTCTTCACAACGTGCTCACCATCGAACTTCATTTCCCGAGATACCAACTCTTCTTGCTCTGGAGGAATTGAAAAACAGCGGTGGCCTCGTCGCTGCGGTTCTTGTCGGGGTGCCATTCTAGCTGCAATTTTTTGAACCTACGGGGGAGCAGCTCACCAGTTGTTCGGTGAGACTGGCATGGCAAGGCTTCTACCGCTGCTTCCGCTTCCGGTGGGGCTCATCAGCCTTGGACTTCTCGAGCTCGCAGCGCAGCTCCCTCACGGCACTGAGCTCGGCTGAGGCTCCGAGGTCTTCCGAGTATGCTTGTTCGGCCGAGGCAGAGCTGGGCTTGCCATCGTTGCTAGCCGCTGACTCTGGCACTTTTTTCTGAATTTTATCGCAATGAGTGATACTATCACTGCGAGTCCTGTGTCTAAGGAACCCGGTATATTATCATCATGATAAGACGGTCTTACTAAGACCGTATTTGTCGATACCCGCACGGAGTGAGAACAGGTTAAGCGCGAGTTGAGGCCTCTAATGGAGAGGTTCCTTCTCGCTTACACTGCGCGCAGCCTCAGACTCCTTCTTTGCAGTTTCTTGAGCTCTCTGGGCCTGAAAGACGGGGGAGAGGACGTCCTCACCGTTGGCCCCGCGATCACGTTTCCTCGAAGTTGCAAGTTTGAACGGTCGAATCATGTTGGCAGAATATATGAGGTCTATATATCAAAGCTTCTTGTCATGCGGACGAGTACTCTCGCTCTCTCCTCTTCCCGTTTTTCCTTTTCTTTCTTCATTTCTCGCCTTTCTTTCTCTTTTTCTTCTCTCTCCCTCTTAGCCTTCTCGAGCCTCCTAGCCTGTGCCCTCTGTTGCTCCTCACGTTGCTTTGCAAATCGTTTGAAGGGGTTGACAACTTCCCTGGCAGCGCGCTGATCATAAGACCGAGGTGGCTGTCGGCATTAGCAATCGAACATGGACCACCATTCGCTCCTGGTAATTCTCATCGCCACTCAGCGATGAACTCGATGGCTGTGATGCAAAGCGGTCATCTGCCTCCGCTTCCGCCATTGCCGATGCCAGCACGTCGGGGACTACTCTGTATCTGACCCGGAGGAGCGCGACCGGCTTGGATGGCAATCAAGCTGCAACGATCCGGTGCCGTCGTATTGAAGTTCACCGTCAACATACCTTCACGAGACCGAGGGTGATTCAACGAGTTCCACGGTCACCACATGAAGCCATCTCACCATAGGCGTCTTACTTATTGCCCCGGCGAACGAGGATTGTTGTACCGATGACAACGGCGAGGGCAGCAGAAATGATGGCGATGAAGACGGCCAGCGGGAATGATGATTCCTCCTTAGGAGCAGGCGAGGGCGTAACTGCAAATACAAGGTGATGGCGTCACAAAGACTTGCGTATCCCTCGATACCGAGAATAGTAGGGGCCGGAGGCGAGGGACTCGGCGAGGTTGGAAGTGGTGAGAGAGACGTTGTCGACGTAGCCTGGGGAAGCTGAGTAGTAGTTGTACTCGTAACTAGGAAAGCAAGGAGAAGGGTTTGCACGGTCTTGCGGGCCAAGGGAGCTTTCCACCGGGTGCTGCCGAAGAGGTGTGTGAAGTCGGAGGGCTCTGGGTCGTGGTGGTGGGAGACACGGAGTTTGGCGAACAGCATGTGAACTT
>JABANP010000113.1:0-131283 GCA_013115135.1 Perkinsus olseni | reverse complement strand
ACGCGCATATGTTAGGCTATGCGCGCGCGTGCTTCTTTATGGTGACACGGGGAGTGGCAACGGGCTTTGAGGGACCAGGCTAAATTAGCCCATTAAATGGGAGTCTATGGACGGAGCCAAGCCCGACGACATAGTTGTCATTCAATGACTCAGCGATGGCAAATGCGTCGACAGATCCCGTACCGTCACAGATACTCAGTGCGGTGAGTGAACTAAGCAACCCGAAAAGAGAAGATGCGACTCGCACATGCGTGACCATGGGGGAGGCTGTTCTGGAGCACGTCCGAGTGAGCGACATCAAATGGAGCCCGTATCTTCGAAGATGAGGAGGTTGCACGCTCGCGGAAGGATACGGCAAAGTCTCACGCGAACTATATCGGCCCAATATTATCGGCTAAAAGTTTTAGCCTAAAACAGTGAGATGAGACTCCGGAATAGCACGAGTTATTGGGGCAAGGAATTCGAATAGTAAAGAGGAATGCAGTTCATGATCTGACTGACGGAAAGCCAACCAAGTTCATTCGCCGTCACTATATGTGGGCTATACTTGCTGCAAAGTGAGCTAGTATTGCGAGAAATACAGAGTGGCTGGGAATACTCTCGAAATTCTTCGGTCGAATCAGGATGACTTGTTTCCCAAACCGTTGAGAATGAAGTTTTTTCTCGCCAGGCAGGCCTCACTGATCACCGTAACAAGCGGACAACTTCCAGCATGATGTTGCATACAGGCTTCATGTGGTCGATCACCGATAAAAGCATCTGCCTGGAGTCCTGCCAAGGTCCCGGGCTCAGCTCCAGTCTGGAATCACCACCACAGGCACTGGTCGACCGGGTTCTCCTAAGCAGATATGATCTTCACCGATCTACTGTCGGTGTCCGCCAGAGCTGCGCTCCCCAAATTGCTTCATGTACCATCGCCGCATGTCAGTGACGCACCTTTTTGCTCCGGGTAAGAGAAAGACCGCTTGGGGGGAAAACCCGTGGGCGCGTACCCAATACGGCCTAAAAGGGGGATCCGTGCTTGACGATTGCTAACTGCATAGCTTCATCATAGCCTTGGGACAGTCCACTCCCATAAGCTAGCTCACCGACGCCAGGGATAATATCACTGGGGTATCCATCAGACAGCGAGCATATTGCAAGGCGTCTTCGAATGAGAGAACAGAGTCGAAAACCTGACACATCTTGACTGCAGACCGTACGCAAGGTTCGTGCTAAACACTTACCCGAGTTAGTTGATCAAACCCCGGATACGCCTACCGCACTCGCGGCTCACATCCTCGACGCGGCACCTGGTTGAGATCATCTCGATGAGATGCCCATTTAACGATCTACCGCTTAGGGAGATAAACATGAAGCCGGCACTTAAAGAGACCAAACTCTTAAGTACAGGGTTTGATGTCGTTCGGCTGTTGAAGAGTTGAATACTATTTATCAAGTGGACAACTAATATTGAAGCCACTGGGCGCGGCACTATTTAATGAATAGTGCCGCGCCCAGGGTCTGCAACAGGGCAGTTGCCGGGCAGGTTGAGGTACTCTGAGTACCGTACTCACGCTCGGCTGTTTCCCACACTATTCGTTCATAGTCCATTAGGATGCGGTTCATGTCTATTGATTGCAACCTCCCAGCGAGAGAAAGGTGGGAGCAAACTGCACAAGGCGGGACCATGGAGCCGACTCGCGTAACGCGAGTGATGCTGGCATAAACCGGCATTGAAGGTCGGACATCCATCTGACATCACTCAAGTGTCCAGGCTGTACGTCGGAGGAAATCCTGACCCTTCCATCCAGACCCTAGAAGAGAAGGAAGGACGTACCTGGCGATCCTGTTCTATTTCGTATAATCGCTTTAAGGAATCAGGACCTAAAATAACCAAGATAAGGAACCGAAAGTAAGTGTCCCACGTCGAGTCACTCGACTCACTCGACTCGAGTGTTGATTTGTGAACTTCATAATATGAAGAGATGCATATCGTGATTCGGTTTTCAGAAATGTGCAAATGGCTTTGAGGCTCTCAGACTGAGAGCGAAAGAAAGAGAGATTCACTCACTCAAGGAGGGTACAAAGCATTGGGGAAGTATCGTGAACTCGAAAGCTGGGCAAGAGGAACAGTTCGTTGAGAGGCAAGTACCATATTTGCGGTGTTAGGTTTGCAGAGCTAAGGAAGTGGAAACGCCTCCAATGGAGGCCCTCCATCCCTGAGGCGGAGGAGACTTGATATCAAAGAAGAGATCGAGGATCATGTGAAGGATGGTGAAATGATTTCATTGAAATCGATAATCATGATGAGCTGGCTCACTGAGTATGCCCTCCTGATCACGGGTGGGCTCGATTGGAGGGGTCACTGCAGGTCGATAGCCTTTGCATTAACGAGTCGTGAAACTCAGGAGGCTGTAGGGGCGATGTTCCGCTCCGTGGCGCAAAAGCCGGTGGAGCTACGTGGTCCGTACCTACCAACCATACTTATTGCAGATGCAGCGGAAGCATTAAGCAATGCTCAACAAGCATGTAATACTACATTCAATGCGGGATCAACAATCGCTGAAACAACATTAGTGTCGCGAGCTGAACGAGGACTACGTCACCTCTGTCATTCCCGGTAGGACTATGCTGGGACACGTGGATGTCGAATCGTCCTCGACGAAATCGCCCTTCTTGTTACTTTAACCAGAATCGAAACCTGATCGCGTGGACACGATGCTGGTTTTGCGAAGAAACTTTCTGTGTCCGGAGGCTCTCTGAGAGACGTGACTCCAATAGTGTCAAATTGATAGAACCGAGGAGAATGGGGCACATCCCAATCTATTCGGCCTATGTCTGTGAGAGACAATGACATCATGTCATTGACATGGGGTTCCCGGACGGATCGCGGCCCACATCAACTTCCACAAACCGCAGCACTATTGCCTCTGACGGCTCAGAGTTGGATACTCAGCATACCGGATTGGCTCCGCAAGACGAGGATATCATGAGATTTGCTCGTCGCCTAATCGACAAGAGGTGAGTAACTTTCTTATGCAAGAGTTAAGCCGTGCTGTTGATTTTACATCGGACCTGAGCTGACTTGGTACGCCCTACTGTTCATGAGTGGCCTCGAATGGACGGGTCACTCCAGACCTATAGCTTCTGCATTAACGAGTAATGAAATTCAGGAGACTGTAGGACTCCTACAGTAGGAGCGACATTCCGCTCCATGGCCTGTGTGGTCCTCACTCGTTGGCCTTTACTTAGTAACAACCTTACTCGTTGCAGATGCGGCAGACTCTGCAGGGCAGAGGCATTTAGCAATGCTTTACAAACATGTAAGACTAGAATCAGTGTGAGATCAACAATCGTTGCAAGTTGCAACCTGCCGACCTGCAGCCTGTAGCCGATGCTGTTGGAGTGCTCACATAAGATGCCCCTAGTTAATCATATTTTTAGATAGTCGTATTGTCACCTGTTGTGGCCTAGCACCGGTTGCCTGTCCAGCGGGTTGTGGTGTTCCACTAAGAGTATGACGCTGTTGTCGTTCGGCAGCTCAGCTGCCGCAGCTGCATCACCAGAGGTAGGCCAGGGATATAATATCTCAGATATTGCATCACAGGATGCGAATATCACGGTGTCGGTGTCGAGATTTGCTTGTCGCGGCGATTAGGCGACGACGTCGCCTAATAAGCCGAACGATATGACATATCGTGATGGCATTACAATTCCTATGCTGATTCGGCAAATCATCCGCCATTGATTTCTTACGCCGCAGCTGGCCGAAGCGGATTAGCTCATCTGACTGACTGTGATTGTGACTTGAAACACCATGCATCTAAGCGCATAAATGGAGACAGCTCATAAATGATATGGGTGGCGATGAAGAGCCGAGAGGAAGGTCTTCCGAATAATACCCAAGGAATATAATGCTCCGCTAATGGTCGCGGCCACTACTCGATCTGTCTCGACCTTCTTGCTGCTCTTGAGATATCCTGACCAAGTCTACCAGCTGCCGCGTCCGATTAGTGTTAGCAATCCATTCTCGGAAGTAGCCCTCCATCAGCTCCGATACTTGCTGCCGCCGAGCACTATCGGCAATCTCATCTAGCTGGCCGCATAATTTCGCATGGGTTTCTCGCCGCTCCTCCTGACAAACGCCCGCATGAAAGAACTTCCCATTTCGTATACTTAACTTACCAGCGCGTCATAGTACACTTCAGGCAATGCTAATTTGGGTACGGTTTCGCCTCCGTCAAGGCCCCCCTCACGCGAAGCACTTCGAGGCTCGGGAAAACTGACCGTATTGAAGCTCTCCGGTGCCATCTGATGATACCATCCAATTTGAGATCGATCACTCTTCGGCAGCTCCTTACGAGATAGTATCCCTGTGTGGCCTGCTTGTCGGATCCAGCAGAACCGGTCGAACTCCTGTTCGAGGTGGCACTAGCCGACGACGCACGATCCCCTCCTGCGTCTGGCATCAATGGACACCATGTCGGATGCGCCCAGATACCGGCCTGCTCAGGAATAGGATTGACAAGAACGAGCCGTCCGCACGCTTGCCTTACTGCGTGTCGATTTGGCAGCTCCGTCTCGGTGCCTATGAGATCGAGCATCCCCGCCGTCTTAAGTAACGCAGCACTTCCACTATACAAAACGTTGAAGGGCGCTAACTTGATGCCCCGGCAGTCGCCAGTGATCACAGGTGGATTCTGAGAGCGCACCGGTAGCAACAGAGTCGGCGCAGTGATGGGACCTACCCGAGTAAGTGTGTACAGGTTCACATCAACTCCGCTTTCAAGCCTGATAGAAGAAGAAATGACTAAGACCGTCATAGTGGAGAGGAAATCTCACCTTATCGCCGTTGTGATGGTATGGATGTTGCACCGCTCGCAGTTCGCCACAGAAACTTGACAGGTGCAGCACAACAACACTATATCACAGTCAACACACCCGACAACCGCCGCAAATCTTATCGGACCTGCCACAAGCGGTAGGCAGAGAACGATGATAACCACAGCGTACTCACCAGTGAGGTAGATGACGGTCTCGCTACAATTGGAGATATACAACAGATCCGTCGCTGAGCTACCACGGGTAACATCTCGGAGAATAGTGGTTTTAGACAAACCAGAGAGGGTTAACGACCGATACCTGCTAAGGATCTTCCAACCCTGAGGATGTCAATGACGATTAGGTTACCCGATTGCACAACTAGATGGGCTCTCAGTGTTTATTGGGCCAGACTTGTTGGTGCCCAGCGTGGGGGTGTAGACGACCTCATTCCAAACCAAGTTGGATTCGATGAGACCCTAACGAGGACGTCACAACGGCCATCAGTTAGCACGACCCTACCCTACCTGTAGTTTCTCAAAGGCAATACTAGGGCTACTGGAGATACGACTCCGCAGTGATGAAGCGCCGCTCAGCGCGAACACGGCCTCGTGAAGGGTCTTGCAGGGCGACCCAAATGATGGGCCACCAGCAATAAGGATCCTGAAGGAGGGAAGCCACCAGCTCGACGCACTGAGCGAGAGGACCTCGGATCGCACCCCAGCTTGTCCATTGCCTCCGATGAGACCTTATCAACCTTGACTTCCTTCTTGGGAGGGGACGATGTTGGGGATGATGCTCCACTGGGGTCCTCAAAACATTGGCATACTATCCGCAACAGACTGGCGCAATGTGTCCTGAGAACCAAACCCGATTCATTGAATAGTAACTGGGTTGAGATTACGCTGCGAAAAATTCTCGCATGAAATGACTATTTTCTACGGCGAGGCTGACGGACCGTCAGTGACGGTCAGGTCCTTTCCCAGCATCACCTTATAAACCCAACGGCCTGCTGGTTATCCCGTCCAATTCGCCCACCACTGATCTGCGATGACATAACCATCGATGCTCGAGGAGATTGCTGAGAGAATCCGATACAGGGGACCTCGAAGGTCATGCTGATGCTATTACTACTACCTGGGACTGGGAACGGGGCGAATGGGCGGCCGTTGACGCTGAAAGGAAGCACATGCGGCTAGATCGACCACCCTAGTAGACACCAGACGGGGTCATAACGCATTACGACGATGGGCAGTGGCCGGTGAGTGGGCGTGAAACTTTCAGGGTGACGTGTGCGTGTCACCATTATGTGCTCATCCCAGTAGAGGATCCTCACTGCCCCGAGTACTACCGTCCGGGAGGGCCTGGACCCAGGATTCCCCTGCTGCTGTCCCTCTTCTGAATGACTCCTGTCTAAGGTTACGAGAATACGGTAGGATCTGAGGGAGGCTTCGAAGGACCGAGGAACGACCGTGTCTGTGTCCACTCTGTTTGCTAGACGACTGCGAATCTAATACTGAGCCTAGACATTCCACCAGGGATAAGATCAATTCAGCGGAGTTCAGTTCAGTTTGCGCAGAGAGTAGCTTGGGGCTTGGCAAAAACTGAACGCATCACTCTCGCGCATGGACTGCGACGACACGCTCCTGATCACCCCAGGTCCTCCAGACGGGCCAGTAGGCCATCTCCTCCCCTAGGAAAGATTTCACGTTTCATTCCTACCATTCAAGGCAATGAGCAAACTGCTCCCACCGAATATCTTACGAGCGATGGTAACGATTCAGCCTCGACTACACCTCCACTACCTGTAGAAAGAGTAGTACTCCGAGAACGCGTATATCACACCAGTCATTAGCATCACCCAATGACGCCGAGGTTTTCACCGAAGCACTGCTGCTGCTGCCGGAAGAGGAGGGGAAGACGGCTCGATTGATATTCGAGAATACCGTCCAGTATCTACATCGAGAACGGCAACCGTAATGATTCCATTGGCTGCCCCCCCAGATGGTGGTCCCTACGCGAACGCCTCCGCCTGGGTAAGATGGGGTGTATGTTCGCCAGGATCCGCACAGTAGTCCAGGAACCGTGTCCGTAGTACTGCCGTGCCGGGAATCGACTTCCTGCGCTCGGAGATGAACAACGATCGAGTCCCTACCCTAGGTCTTACTTGAGGCCCTTTAAAAACTCCATTACATCTCGAACGCTCCAACGGACTGCAGTATGGACGGTGGCATGGTCGAAAACCTCACCCCGAGGCCATAACATCGTGACAACAACAAAACAAGCTGGTAAGCGCAGTCGTCCATGTAGGCCTCACACAAGGCAGTATCCCAATAAGTGATGCTATCGGCGGCAAGATGATTGGTTTAAGAAAGCAGGCCGCGGACCACCATCAGACAGGCAAACTGATGGCCATGAACGGTCTACCAGCAGCTACATTATCGGATTACTGCCGACCTTTGCCTGGCAAAATACCGTATTTTACGATTGGGTCCGAGTCATGCTGAAACCTTGAATATGATACCGTGCTTAATATTATCTGGGTTGCCAACCCCCACCGAGCTTCGGCTATTGCTTAACTGACTGCAAGGTCGGGTCGGAGTACTCCATACAGCATCTCGGCTCCATTCTTCGTTCTGGCTCTGCCCTCAGTAGAGTTGAGAAGTATCCTCTTGGCGTCCCTCGGTTTGAAATTCTTGAAACTCTTCATCACAGCGACGATACCACCAACAGCTGCTGAGGCAGCCGATGAGCCCTTGCATTTGTCATATACCCCCTTGTCTGCGTTACGGCTCGGTGTTGGGACCCAGACATCCGTGCCGGGCGCTCCAAAACTAGCACGCTTCGAGCTGCTGTGCGAGACGACGGAAGGATCACTCGCAGTGGTTGCCGCGATGCAGAGCACTCCCGGGATACCGTGGGCTAGGGAGCACGTCAAGATCAACTCTTCCATGTCATCCTCATCGTCAGTGTTGGAAGCGGCCGTAAGGAGTAGGATACCCCTCTTTACAATTTTCTCTAGTACGCGTTTGAATAAGACGGCCTTGCCCTGATTATACGAAAACCCACCAGCAAAGAGTACAATGTCGGCTCCCATGAGTCGAGGGCTGCTTCGAATGCTCGCATTGTCCTGGACACCCTTTTTGGGATTCACGTCTTTTATAAGACGCAGTCTGGCTACCCGGACCCGGCCACCCCCCCGACGACATCATGTCGCGTATCCACCTAGGGGGCTCCCTTCCTCATTCGAAGCCTACCTCCCAACCGCTAGCCCCTTTCTGGCGTGGGGTGCAGCCTTGCAAATCTTAGGTTTCCTCATCCCTTTTTTCTGTAGTCTGTCGAGTGAGCAAGACTACAAGTGACCAAGATCGTTGCTTCACTAGTCAACTCAACGCTTACGTCCTGGTCAAAGGTCGTAAGGTTAGAACAGTTCCACCAAAGGAATGAACGGGATGCAAAGCGATGCACTTGGCGACTAGAATGCGTGACGTACGGAAGGTGACGTGACACCAATTTCGATCACGCTACCGGCGAGCCAAAGGTCATTCCATGGAGCACTTGTCTACTTCAGACCAAGTTCAGACCGAGTTGAGGAGTGTCAAGCGATCCAAGAAAGCAAGAGAGCAAGTGGACCTAAGGGCATTTCCAAAGGTCTACATACCTCCCCGCCTAGCTTGACACCGTTTCCTCAACCAGGCAGCCAAACCAGGGAAAAACAGAAAGAACGGGAACCAAAGCGGAAGGTACTCCCACCGGAGCATCAACGCTAACGGGGTTAAGTAAACAGAGTGCCAGCAATGCACATGGTACAGTCTATGGAAGTCAAACCATACAAGAAGTGTACCATCCAGGATATCTGCAGAGTCAGTAAGACAACATATCCAAGAGAAAAACAAAGAACAACGAAACAGAAAGAGTGAATCCGAGGTAGAATACCAAGTTAGGGCCTAGGATCGAAGTTGGAATTCACCAAGGTCTTGCGAAATTCAGCATAAGTAATCAGGGTTACCTTACCTTTTCTTGAGCTCTCCAGACTCAAAGAACAGGGGGTCAAACCCCAGAAAAAGAAGTCGGGGTTGCCGTCGAGAACAATCTCGAGCCAGGGTCGAGAAGACCCAGCCCACAGCAGGGACATCAGTGGTAAGCTCATGTGGAGGAACTCGTACCAATAACAAGTCGAAATAGTCGAAGTCAAAGTCATCCGAAGGTCATCATCTTCATCCAAGGAATCTCGAAAAAGGTCATCAGCAGTATAGTGCACACCCAAGAAAAATTCCTGCCGTTCTGAATTACGTTCTCAGTCGAGACAGTGCCTTCTTCTCTTCTCTCCTACCTCTTCAACCCAAAGAGATCGGAGCCGGTTACAGGTGTCAACATAGCAGCATAACCATATAGCAACAGAACCATCATCTTCCGGTAGACGGTCAGGTTGTACCACGGTGATGAGTAGACGATCAGCATTGATGATTTGACGATAAACCAGGATCAGGGTGAACCACTTCTAAGGTCGCGTCGGCGAGACCAGACAGAGTAGTAGAGGCCAACCAGCATCCATCTTAGCTGGGACGTGGTGTGTTAGCCGAGCAACAAAGGTCTCCAACAGCGCGGATAGTGCAAGTCGACGAACCAAACCTTAACCAGGAAGGCAGAAGTCACCACATAGGGAATGCTAGGCTAGCATTTCTACTAGAAATTTTCTAGCACCAGTAGCACTCAGAAAAGAAATGAAGGTCGGCGTCGGGGACCTTCCGGACAATAGTGAACAGATCAGTATCGTAGTCTCTTGCATGTTCCACGGCCAGGCGGGTGTGATACTGGGTAGAGTTCTCGTCCATACCAGTAGCCGTCGCATCTGCCCTTGCTTGCTCCTCGATGACCGTAAGGTCCTTCTTCTCGATACCAAGGTCGTTACGAGGAGAAGCCATCAGGAACCAGGCACGTAGGGGAAGGTCTTATCCACTGGTAGGGGGTAACCGAGCTTGTGGGGAACGTAGTTGTAGTGATAGCAAACAAGGAGCTGCTACCAGAAATGTAGTCTGTCGAGTGAGCAAGACTACAAGTGACCAAGATCGTTGCTTCACTAGTCAACTCAACGCTTACGTCCTGGTCAAAGGTCGTAAGGTTAGAACAGTTCCACCAAAGGAATGAACGGGATGCAAAGCGATGCACTTGGCGACTAGAATGCGTGACGTACGGAAGGTGACGTGACACCAATTTCGATCACGCTACCGGCGAGCCAAAGGTCATTCCATGGAGCACTTGTCTACTTCAGACCAAGTTCAGACCGAGTTGAGGAGTGTCAAGCGATCCAAGAAAGCAAGAGAGCAAGTGGACCTAAGGGCATTTCCAAAGGTCTACATTTTCGTGCAGTTTACATGAAAGTTTGTAACCTCCCGGCTACCCGTCTCTTGGGGCGGGTCGTCTATTAATAATCGAAATTTACAATCTTCATGTTGCTACTAGGACGTGGACTGGTACATCGTGTGTTCGTACCATATCGACGATGGTATATCTTCAATGTCGATATATTTACCGATTAGTCATCGGTTTGCGCCGCGTAGGGAAAAATGTATCCGATAAATAGCGTGCCTCATTCCGTTAATCTGCCGAAACACGACTTCTCATGAAACCTTGTGAAACTTATTCGCTCTGTCTGACGATTCCACGTGTAACAAACTTCGATAATCGCGAACTATCATCAGACGGTCTCCGGTGGGAATAAGTTGTTAATGGAAGTCGGCAATCTACGGGGAATAGGGGTCCAGTGTAGCTCTATCATTGTGATGATATGCCCTGGTCGGGCACCAGGCTAAGACTCTCTAGGGGAGCAGCATACGGGTACTGGATGATGCTAGCTCACAGGATTCATTCAACGTATGGGATTCATACCTCCGGCGTCTAATTCTTTCGTTCTCCTGATAGACATGAACCGCGTCCTGATGGATTATGGGCGAGCAGTGGGATACAGAGCTGAGGGTGAGCACAACCGCAACTCGAGATCGGGTCCTGTTAAAGATTACCTTGATAGTGCGCCGACTCAGAGTCGGCCACCCTGCCGTTTCTATAGCGCCTGTCCACGGTATTGCGTGGAGCGCCTGATGTACTTTTACTAAGTAGCAGTGCTTGGAGCTTTAAGCTCTACCTAGCTTTACCTACTGTCCAGCCAGGGTAGTACTACTGACTCAGTAGTGCTTCATTTCGGTAGCTGAGTTAGTAGCAACTACTATGATGATAGTAGGATACTACCAGTGAATCACTGGCAGTGATCCGCGTGCTGTTGTGATGCAACAAGAAGGCTTGCTCTCCTTAGGTGTCGGCTTACCGACCATCCCACTACGTGGTCGATCTTTGAATGGGCATATCGAGCAGGTAACTCGGCGAGAATCATCGGAAGGCTCCGAGTTCATTGCCTCAGTACAAGAGAGTTAGTCGCGAATATGGTAGATGTGTCCGGAAGTTGGTCAATAGACCCGGGTGAAAGTTCAGCACGAGCTTTCCTCGTAGCCGGCAGTTATAATCTCAGATTTTTTGAGTCCGTCCCTGCCTTCGAAGACGCTTTGCAAGGTGTTCGCTGCCTAGTGAATGTCCCTGGAGTCAAAGTGAGCTAGCTGATTGCGTGACTGAGGCTGCGCAGTGAGCAATCCCGTAGTATCGGCCCCCCTTGTAGGTCGTATTGGGTACTCGGCTATGGGAATTCTCCAAGCGAGACGCCCTAGTCGGGTTCAGACGCTTTATCAGTGAAATGCGGCGGTGGTCCGTTAAGCACTTGGGTGAGTGCAGTTTCGGCGAACATCTATATCGTATCCGCTCAGGTGACCTCGATAGACCGGTGCCTGTAGCGGTAGTTCCAGACTGGAGTAGATTCCAGGCAGATGCGTTTATCGATGATCGACCACATGAAGCCTGTATGTAACGGTGCATTACGACTCCTAATTTAGGAGGCAGCTTCTCTCTTGCGGTGACTCTGCTATTCAGCAGAGTCTGCGAGTTCATCACTGTCGAGCCATCAGGTACATTCCCTCCTCCGCAGTACGGGAAGCATATCATTTTTACACAACCGTAGTATTCTAGTCCTCAATCCAGAATTTCTGGATTGCAACTTCGCTGGTCTCGCAATGCTTGCAATAGGTATAACTCGCATATACTGACTTCAAATAGAATTGATACGTGGTTCACGACGAAGGAGCAAGCCGGAGCATTCATTCACGGCTTGAAAGGAGGAGAAGAGACCAACATCCTTTCTTCCTGTGCGAATGTTCGTCATTCTCGGCCTTATGGAGTGTCTTTAGAAGCCATGTGTGAAAGTAACGTTGAAGATTGATCTACTGGTAAGGTTGATTGTGTTATATCGCTCAATTTGCCAGATAAATTGGGGCTGATAATTGAGTCTCCATGATGGAGAAACGCGATACACTGTGTATCATACACAATCTTCAGAGAACTCGTCAATCTCGTATGTTGCGTTTCCTCATACTTGGGCCGCGCACATACTGAGCCTCGGAGCCTCTCGTCTGCTCCTCTGCTCAGTAGGGTGACCTTGCTAGGGTCCTCGATCATCCCGTAGTGTCGCCGAGCTACCGCTTTCAGGTGGCATTGCGTCATCAGCAACAGGCAATAGATCTGGCAGATATGCATAACCTAGCCGTGCAGGCTGCACGGTGCAGCCTTCCTTCCCTTGTCACAGGAATCGTGTGCAATGTGACCCGAACTCCAAATTGGAGGGCGGTTCACGGTCTCAGTCACGGTTCACGCCACCAGGAACGCCATTGGAGGCTCCAATGGCGTTCCTGGTGGCGAGTTATCCAAGCCACGACACTACGACTGTCACATCTCAGAGTGACTCTGTTCAGCCTCACAGTTGAGAGCAGTTATACACCCCTCCACAAATTCTTAGCATATCCAGTTTTTCGACTCGTGCACTGTCACCTGGACGAGTACGGAACTGCAACTCAAGGAGGTTTATTCTTATGCTTCCCAGGATATAACCTCCAAGTTTCAGGGTCTATTGAGACGAAACATGGGGTGATAGCTTTTTGAAAGACGCTCTCTCCACTGGTGTACCGCATTAGATCAGATGCAAAGTTGTAGACATAGTTGCCGAGTAAAAGTTGGTATTTTCAGGCGCAGTTTTTAAGCCGTGTATGCTAAGAATTTGTGGAGAAAATTTTTCACGACTTTTCGAGTTCTCACTAACTATGAAGAGTTAGGCCCTGAAACTTGGAGGTTATATCCTGGGAAGCATAAGAATAAACCTCCTTGAATTGCAGTTCCGTACTCGCCCAGGTGACAGTGCACGAGTCGAAAAACCGGGGGTGAGTGAACTTCGACAACACCAACAATAACAACTCCGGTGAAATGGCAACGGCAGCAACGACATTCGCAACGGGAATATTTACTTCGGCAACGTGACATTTAGCAACGCGTTGTTCTACAACGTGGCATTCTTTTTCAACTGGCCCATGAACTTCATCAACGCGTGCATTAGCTTTTGCAACAGTGGTTGATTTTCACTAGGGTCAAATTATCACATAGGTACTTTGACAACAGGGCGACGAATCAAACACATTTGCATAGCAAACTCGTTAACACATGCAACAAGCGGACTTGACGAACTTACATAACATATGAGTTTTGTAGACGTTGGAATTTGGGCAACATCGGGGACTTTATCAACTTCTGTGCTTTGGCAACACACGTACTTTGCCAACACCTCTACTTTTGCAACACCTTCACTTTTTGCAGCTTACTGTTAACGAGCACTTGCGGTGTGATGAGTTCGAACTATCTCGTAGGTTTTTCCGACTAGCAGAACAATGTTGGTCCAACATCAAGCACTGTCTTGAAGACACTGTCTTCCTAACTATCTGCATCTCATCTCTAACTGGTATCACAGTGATACTGCCACTAGTCTAGACTAGACTGTCTAGTAGCGAGTCGCACAGCCAATTTATCTGGTAGGAGTAGAGTCTACTGTGAAGTACGCAACAAAGCTAAGCTGTGGAGAAATAGATTCAGAACTGCTAGTTCTACTGTAGAACTTCTTCATATCACGGCGTAACGGATTATCAGTGCAGTTCAACCTGAGAAGCATACGCCTACTCCGTAACGAAATACTACTACAGCGACGCACTTGTAGTTTCCGGGCTCTGGGAGACACCGTGAAAGACCGCAGGAGTAGACGAAGTTTGAGCGAGATCATAAGAAAATTTCAATTAAACCTGAAGAGTAAATATGTAGTTGATACCGCTTGAAAACCCTCACCATTCATCACAAATGCGCATCCACTCCAGGCGGCAAATCGTAATCGTCAATGGAAGGCGGTGAGGATGACGACGAGGGTTCCAGTGGGGTCGATGGTGTAGTCGTAGAGGATCCTCGTGATGGAAGACCCTTAGTGGCAGTATACTGCTTCTTCAGAGCTGGCCCCCACTTTCCCGGCCTCCCACGCTTTCGCTTGCGGCCATCTGAGATCTCAGTTTTCAGCGCCTCGCCATCTGCTCTTGGAGGATCAAGTAAGCGGCTTCGTTGAGGGTACTCGGCACCGTCAAGGTTGCCCGCCTCGGTCCCACCTTCATGACCGACATCCTCGACGCCATGAGCCTGAACGGAGACATCAAGTTGGCAGCAGGTTGTAGCTAAATTCCAGCTGCTGGAATCTCCACCTACTCCCGAAGCGTTGCTGGTTTCTTCCTCACATTCGGCTACGTCAGACTCCTTGCTACTTTCCGAGCGAGATACGCCTCCCGACAGAGTGCATTTATGGAGAAAACCTTTCACCATGTGTATAATATACACATACACTCTATACATATACAATATACCATATACACTGTATATGTTTGCAGGAGTCGTGGTCACCAGTGGTGACTCACCACTCACTGGTCCATGTTGAGGCCGTGAGCTGAATGCTTGCCACAGCTTGTGGCAAGCCACAGCCCCACGCTTGTGGCCCGCAAGTGCGAAACTTCGGAGGAGTTGGGGTATTACAAGCGCCAGTAAATGTCCGTGAGCCTCGCGGCGTGAGGTCTCGAAAAAGCTTTTCGGATGAACTCGCTCATAGGGAGTAGTACTCCCGCCGTCGCTGGCAGTAATCTCGGAGTAGCGCTTGCGACGGCTTGTATGATAGGCCCGGCGCTGCATGGCAACTAAGTTCGTTGAGCAGGGACGCAGGAATGGTTTGCACATCCGTCTGAGTCTCAGAAGCTGTCACCCAAACTCCTAAAAGCAGCTTCTGAGAAACTATCAGTGAATGCCGAAATGGAAAGACCGGGTAAAACTTTTACCGTAAAACACAACGTTCCTAGATGAAGGTGGTCAAGCAACACCACTGTTGATAATGTACTGGCAGAAAAAGCAACGTCGAGCAATAGAAGCAACACCCGAAAGAAGCAACAAGTGTTAGAAAGAATTGGGCGTTGAGTATGTGTAAAGGGCCAAGAAGCAACCGACCGAACAACAACCAACGCCTAGGGAAACCAACGGTGTTGTACGCGTCGAGTGTTGTTGAACATAGCCATACAAATGCAACGCTCCGTTTGAAAAGCACGTCCTGTTGGCGAACACACAGCCCAAAAATAGACGGCCGTTGCCAATGTACATTTACCCAAAAACCGGATATGCTAAGAATTTGTGGAGGGGTGTATATCTGCCAATGAGCTTTGTCACATCGCACTTGATGCATCAGTATGTCAGTCTCCTAATAATACTGATAGACAGTCTATCATAGACTATTAGTAATAGTAATAGTAATAGTCTATTAGCGATAGTCTATTAGGTGCGATCAAATCGATCATGCTGAGCGCGTGCTCAGCACATCCTTTAATTATTTAATATCCACAGTAGTACCTAGGCTAGGTGACTTAGCTATTTGTCAATGATGTCACGGTAGAATATATAGAGTTGTAGATAGTCTGTAGTACAGACTCTGTACTACAGACTCTGTAGAATATCTCGCCCGACAGGCGAGTGCTGTATTGACAGAGATTGGCCGCCATGATTTCGGTAACCGAAATTCGGTTCCCACGGAGGTCGACATCCACCCTTACTAAGGGTCCCTTAGGCAGCGTCACCACAAGACCACTTTTCAGTCTCTGAGGTACCGAGCGATGATGAATGAAGGCGGACAGAATGCTGCAAAAGATCATCTTTTAAAGACGAGTGGCTCACGCTCAGCAGCGAGTTTCACAGCGGTTATGGGAACTGCATCGACGCCTGGGCAAGACTGGGACCTGATCTCACGCAGAGCGTCCAGAACTTCAGCAGTGTCGACCGGAGATATTGACACAGGGGTGTTCCTCAGTGCCCGGAGGCGCTCTTCGAGTTGGAGGCGGGCCGATGCCTTCTCTGGAAGGTCAGCTTCCTCCACAGGAAAGGGGGAGTCCGCGAGCTCTTCTGCTTTGACTCACAGCCTGGGAGCCTGCGAGGTAAGTGTGGTCGACGCCCTTGCTGCGAGCACACCAGCTCCGATGGAATACCATGGCCCGCTGTGGATCCTCTATCCGTGGAAGTGTGGTTCTAGCATGCTCCCGGCAGCAATTCCGCTTCAAGTTCCGGAGGTTCCGAGAGGCGGAACGTAGTTCAGCGCGAACGCACGGAGATCCTCGTGTCCTCTGCAATCTTTTCTTGAGCCAGCGTACTCTGTCACGAAGCAGATCCAGCTCACGAGTCCACCGAACTGGCCGCTCCGAGCGCGCTCGCTAAGCGAGCCTCGCTTGGGACGGCGATATACCTGTACAGTTTGAGCTAAGGTCTCGCATAATTTGTCCGTGACAGCAACGACCTGATCCCACTCGAGTGCACTGGAGGTCTTGACTCCAGCCAGGTCGTTGAGAGCTAAGGAGATTCTCTCTGCGAACAATACCTCATCAATTTGATGACATCAAACCAACCTTGCCCATGCCAAGGAGGCGCAGTGGGGATGCCCCACTGGGGCATTGAAGGCGAGAAGATAGGACCGTCGTTATCGTGGCGTGGTCGGAAACCATTGACATGCGGTGTGACCAATCAACCTTCCACCCACCAATATCTCGAGATAACCACTCAGAACACAGCGTGACATCAATAATATTGATTCAGTATGAGACTCGGAGCCGTCGGCGACGGCCCGTCGCTAGCAGCCCGGTGACTTCGAAATGCTGGTGACGAGTCTGGGTCATTGAGGACTCCTCAATGAGGAGTTGCAAGTTGAGGCCGTCAGCCCATTCCTCGACGGCGCTGATAGGACCCCCGTTTGGAGGTGTGCCCCACGAGTTATTCCACGGCGTGGAATGCGTGGAACCCACGCATTACTATCACAGCAGAGGATGACGTGATGGCCATCGATGAAGTCTGACAGATCGACAAGGCACTGCTCCATAGTGATGCGGCCATCCGAGGGACAATATCCAGAATTTAGGCGGATGGTTGAATAGCGAATGCCCTTGCAAGGAATGTGACATTCCGAATGTCAATCATCACCCAGTCCCTGGAGTCGGCTAGACTACGTACCACTCTATATGGCCGTATCCAGGATCCTTCTGCATTGCGCTAGCTTCGGCGGTTCCTGTACGGCTATGATATCGGCATCTAAGCTATCAACTGCTTCTTGAAAAACTACCGTGCTCCTACCCATATCTATTTGTCAAATAATATTTGATTAATTCGAATGTTACAGTGACCAATCTCGTTGGCCTTGGCTAATACAGCCTAATAAGCGACCCAAGGTAGCGTCGAATGAGGTTATGGACGGATGGGCAGACCCTGTGATCGGTGGCGTGGTGGGTACCATTACAGACTGTCATTTACAGTTAACGCACCGTGGAGGGCCTCCAGGGCACGCGCGATCTTCGTGGCCCTTCAGGCCACACTTGTAGCTGGCGACCTCATTGGGGCAGTCCTTGGCAAGGTGAGCCGATTTGCCAATCGCGCAGCAGTGGTAGCACACGACCTTGCGGTGGCGGATTCCTGGCTTCATGAGACGCCAGACAACCATGATGCCTGCACTGAGAAGACCCTCCAGACCCCTGCGCACTCTGACAAAGGCGTTCAGGCCCTTCTTGCTCCCTCCTTGAGCGAGTTGTTGTTGTTGTTGTTGTTGTTGTTGCTTATATTAGGCAAGCTGTGACCGTCAGACGGAAGGGGGCGGACCGGGTTGGATTTGCTCTTAGAGAGCTCATCCTTGAGCGCAGAATGGTCTTCCAGAAGACCAATCAGCCTAGATTGAGCCTTGACTAGACCCTCCTGGGCGCTAGTGTATAGATAGTGCAGATTTTCCAACAGATCGCGAACGGTGCCGCCAAGAAGTCTGAGTTTCGCGGCGAACCTCAGACTTCTTGGCGGCACCCATATTGGAGGTGTTACACACCCTCAGGATGCTGTCCCTGATTTCCGCAAAGCCCGGAGCGCTGCAATACTGTGCGTCCGTGGCCATGGCCCATGGGAGTGGAAGCGTTGGACATTTTCGTCATTAGGGAGAACGAAAACAGATACTAGACCGTGTCCGTCCATATATGGGTTTTTCCTAGAAAATCTCGCGCTCATGGATAGAACTAGCGGTTTTGGTCATATGTTACTCATTATGCGCCAATCGTCTTGTTCATGCGTGCATATTGCCCACGAGAGAGTGAAGCTCACTGAGCTTAGAAGAAGAAAAGGTAGACAGACTTTACACTCCTCCTCGCCTTGAGTTGACTATGAGTAACAACGGAACAGCAACTGTCATAGCAACTTGGACCGGGTCTCCTGGTACACTAAGCAAATCATCAATATCACTGGACCATTTTATACGGCCCAAAACACACCTACCACTTCTTCTTCGAAGTCTTAGGACGCGACACGGCCCATTGAGCCCTATTGCCACCTCAACCGTCTCCGGTAGATGCGGAAAGCTTCGGATGCACCGCTCGGCCCGAACGGCTCGGGTGCGCAACATATCAGCAAGTTCTCAGTCGACCGGTGCCATTGATGAATCTCTCCGGCTCAGGAGCCAAGCCCTTGTCCCGAAGTAGTCTCCGCATGGAGGAAGACACATTACATCTCTGAGTCTCACCGCGGCCTCGAGGGTTTTCTGCTGCTGACGCCAGTGCGAGGAAAGTTGTACACAATTGAGTGTCTCACCCCCTTGTGACTGTCTTCCTTGCTAGCCTAGCTTACGTATTACTGTTATTACTGTAGTTATAATTCAAGAACCACTGTAAACGACTCTTGTTGAGTTATCTAATCTAACAGCCAGTTGCAGTGCTGCAATCGAACAAGAAATGAAGCAAGTCTTCCTCCGCACCCGAGTCGCAGAAGGGGCATACCGGCCCGGTATTACCGGGGAGCCCTGATTGATCTTGGCCTTCGAGTAGCGGCGCTACTGCAGCGCAGCTAGTTGCGCCGGGCGCAATGCGCCCACAGACAGTCGCCCACAGACTCCTGTAGGAGTCCTACCTCCTCGCGGCCACGCCCTGACTGCCGGGGAGAGGGCAGAGCGAGTGAAGGGAAGTTCCCTTAGGGAACCGCTAGGGTAGAGGCAGGGTCATGCTGTGCGGCGGCACGAGCCGCAGTGTCACTGGCAGCTGTGTCAGCTCTTAGATTACCGACACTGTCTTTCGAGGGAGTGCATCGCAATATCAAGCCGGCATCCAGCAAGTGCACACGCTTGACGATTTCTGAGGGCTCCTAGCCCTGGGCTAGCTTACATCCAGCCGCATGTTCCGAGGAATCCTCCGATGCCCTGGTTAGCAGGTCGATTGCACGGAGGCAGTCTGTATAGATCAGGGCAGCGGGTCGCATGAGCGTATGCGTTAAGTTCTGCAGCGAGACTCGCTGACTCAGCGACGCTGAGCGAGTAGGATGCCCATGGGTTCAGCCTGAACTCCAGGCCGAGCTCATGGGCATCCCTCGTCGACCATGACCCAGACTCTGACTTCCATGCAACACCGCAGCCCGCATAGGAACCCGAATCCACGAAACCGTCGGAGTACGGTACCGCTGCATCCGTTGGGCATTCCCTGGAAGACTGCGTTATTGAGCCAATAGGAGAGGCTTTAGTCGCGGGCTCTGAAGGCCGCTCGACTCTGTAGGCTCCAAGAATTCTACAAGCTCGTCGTGAAAAAGGCGCACGGTCGAAAAACTCAGGCCGCTGCACCCTGCGCTTTAGAAACTGGCAGTGTCACACTGCGCAGTGCACAGGTCGTCCCAGGCTATGCATTCGGGGCCAGTACGACAAACGAAAGCAGTCGGAACGCGACCATTCGAGCGCTAGCCTAGCGCCGCTAGGCCCTCCGAAAGAGTCTGGCGGCCAGACTCTGGCCTGTAGCGAGCGAAGTTGACTGGGTAGTACCCAGTGGGACGGGGTACCCAGTGGGTATACCGGCAAGGCATTCCGTGTCGAAGATGTGCCCGGGCGATGTTGTCGAAAAACCGCACCGCCACATGCGGGATAAGGCCGCAGGTGCTGCACACATGTCTCTTGACAGTGTGATAGGCCCGTTCGAGTCGAAGACTTCGCCTTTTGAGTCAAAACTTTTGACACTATCGATGCCGCATGTGGTCCCCATCTGAACTTGCGATCCAGCTGAAGGCCCATCGTGCATCGTCCATTTGGCGGAGCCCTCTGTGATCAGGTCACCCTCGATACATACCACTATCTCCGGTCTCCCATGCTGCTTCTTCAGCGGGAAGCACGTCAGCCTGGTTTTGTTCCGAGATACTATCTCGCCTATTAGGCGGCATTCGCCTGAGGAGCACCAACCATTCAGTCTAAGTCTTAGACTCTAAGAGATATATCATCATCCAGACCTTGAATGCTGTGCACATCCCGATATCGAAACAGGATTACAACGTCATCCGCATAGATCATTGTCACGAAAGGAGCAAGGGCGCTGGACAGGGTCAGCATGAAGGCATTAAGAATCCAAGGTGAGGTAACCCCTCCTTAAGGTGTGCCTCTGGTGAGTGCGCGCATGCACCGATCGGCTGTTCGTGCCCAAGTTCAATTCTTGGCTGGTACATTCTATGTATATAGTGACCACTGTGTCCTAGATGGGTAGTGTTGAGCCTGGCAGTGATATGTCATAGTTTCAGAAACCCAACTCAATGGGCCTCCGGCCCAGGAGGACCTCTCACTGTGAGAGTCTCACACCGCCCTTGCCTCGGCGATACGCATGGAGGGACTCGGGGGACGTTGTCCCCTCATTCACTCTCGGGAAGAGTATGCGATCAAAGAGCCCGGCCCGGCTCTTAGAGCCGGGCCAATGCAGTGTTTACAGTTATTGGCCGCCATTATTTGGCGGCCATATTTTGTCCTCCCACGGAGGAAGGCCAGAGGCCTTCGGTTACCGAAGCTCGGTAGGGTGATCACGTTACGTGATTCACGTAGCTCCTCTTGAGTCTTGGAGGAACGCCGCGATGCCTCATGTAGGCCGAGAAAATTGAACAAAAGATGAGGGGCTCTCGCCATTCACTTAGTCACATGATGAGCTTCATCATCATATTGGTAATTGAACTAACTGTGTTGAACAACTACAAAAGCCATGTCAGAGGGCTGAATAGGAGACTACAGAGGAAAACCACGAACACGCTTTGAGCGATAGAAGCATATAAGTTGGTAGGATCTACCACTGGTAGACTACCAGCGGCTGGTAACCAGCCTGGTAGTCTTTCATCTACCTGGTAGTACCAGGTAGATCAAAGCCTCCGGCTCGATTCTGAGGTTCGAAACGGGTCGGGCAAGGGAGGGTTGGCCTCCGGCTCAGCCCCTCAGCCTGAGGGGCTCAGGCGAATCTGCACATATGAGGCGTTAGATATGTCCAAACGTTGGACTCCAAAGTCGCCCTGGACGAAACGAACATGGATGGAATAAATCGCTAGTGTTACACTAGTACTAGTAGTGTACGAAAAGTACTGGATCAGGTGTTCTGGACGAAACGATCGTCGAAAGAGCAAAAGAATGCATGAAATGGCGTGGAAGAAAAGCGCTGACCGAAAAGATCGTGGATCAACTAGAGGTGGACGAATGGAGCTGGACGAAAATAACGTGGACGAGTGTGGGTGTACGAATCCGAACATTGACGAAAAAGATCGTGGATGGAATCTACCATACGCGATACGTGCCAGTAATACAGTATCATAAGTACAGACTCAGTATGATTGGAGGTAGTACCCTTCACCTCCATGGATGTAGTAGGACCATAATGGTCTTACTACATCCAAGAATGGTCCGACCGTTCCAAATACGGAACACGGAGTCATCATTGTTCGCCGTTACGCTTGCTGACTGAGCATTAGAGTATGCATCGACTCAGTCTGAGTCACTCAGAGGCTCCGAGTATGGTCAATCCTCTGGGCAAACCGTCCAGCCTATAATATAGGCCCTATATCCTCTGCAGATTCGTACAATAGATTACAGGCTATAATTTACACCCTGATTAGACTAATCAGATTAGTACGATATGCCTTACGACGAGCGAATCCTACATTGCACATTGTATTGTGTTGTCAACGCAATCTCGTTGAATCGTAGGAGACGGGCACACGAAGTATCATGACTATCATCTTTCTAAGAATCTATATAGACTAGCGAGCCATGCAATCCCTCTCTATGAGCCTTTTACGGAAATACCCAGGCATCTCCGCCAGAGCGGATTAGTTGGAGTAAGCGTCGACATTCGCTTCTGCTAACGGGCCACCGCCACATGCGGCGACTACTAGTTAGCCAAGTGTCATAATTCATTGAAGTTTTCATCACGATGTTCACGGCATGAGGAGAGTTTCGACTTCCATCGTGGATGACCGCCATCGGCCCCAGCCTATGATCGAGGTTCTCGTGCTCCGTTAGCGGGAATTTGGTGCCTCGAGAAGAGAGCGGCTAAGAAGCAGTCAAGCTCTACCAGATCGTGGTAGCCAGGAGACTCTCCTGAGGAGAGTATCACGCCAGCTCACCAAGATTGAGAGTAGCCCAGGCCGCTCGCACCGAAGTGCTCAGGTATGGATTATCAGTGTCGCAAACGACAGACTCTGTCGGACAGAGACCTGACCAACAAGTTCTCGAGTCAGAAGACTCCGAAGGAATCCGCCTCGCTGTTGTATCGAGAATTTCGACAAAACAGACATGTTGACAGAAAATTCCGCACCGGTTAGTGTAAAATTCATCTTACTTCTGTTTCTTCTCCGAGTCCGTGTATACCCTGAATACACCCCGGCTCTGCACTAAGGGAAGTGATACATCTGACCACAGCGGCTATCATCCAGTGGTAGGGCTGCTGATGCATCAGACCAGGAACCTTGTCTCGTGACTGATGCCATCAGTCACGAGACAAGGCCTGGTTTCCCGTGACGAGCGAACGTACAAAGCCGAAACTTTATGAGATTATTGCTAACATGGCTGGGAATCAACAGCGCGAAACCGGCATTCCCACTTGTACTCTCCTAGAAGTGACTGCCAAGAGAGCTCAGCAAGTCACAAGGGACCCTGAAATTCTTCTTCCTTCGAAAGTTCGGAGTCCGAAATCCTCAAGACATGATCGGTTCGAACTTCGGACCGATCATGTCTTGAGGATTTCGGGCCACTCCCGGGCCTTCGAGCCCGGAAATCCCGGGTTTATCTGAGTGAGAAAGTCACTCACCTGTTGTCAACTAGGCGGTTAGCAAACCTCATGATGTCCTCGCCCCGCAAAGCCCTTCCGGTATACTGAATGTCTAACCCCGAGCCGTCCGAGGCAGTGGTACTGCGGTTCGTGGAAATTGATGATGGCCGCGACCCGTCAGCATACTCCATGCCATCGTCCTCCGGAGACTCGGGCTGAAGACAGCGAGGCGGAACCTCCTCCTAGGCGACTACAGTATATCGTCAGCGAGCTTAGCTCACTTCCCTGTGCAAGAGCAGCGTCCTTTCGACGCGACTAGGTGCCGATTCTGGGTACACTAGAAAACAGGATTGCAACTTATGACTCAGGAATGTAATGACTCAAGTGCAAGAGGGGAGTCTCACCCAGAATGAAAGCGCGCTTCAGTTCATCTTCGGCTCGTAACACTACGCTGTCGAAGTGTATTAGCAAGACTCCAGCCATTGTCGGATTGGTATAATTAGTGGTATGGCAGACCAACTGCACAGAATTAGTCGCGCCCTCACCCTATCGCTTTGAAAGCGATTCAAAAGCGACGCTTTTGAATACGATTTGACATCATACTATATGATTACTACCATAGTAAGCATATAGTATGATGACAAGTTGGAGCATGCGTTATGCGGCGCGCTTCAACTGTAAGTTAAGCTTCCAAAACGTTAAACTCTCGAGTTTCCATCTCGAATCCTGCTTTGTATCGAACTACCACGTCTCTGAGACAAGGTCACCTTGTCAAGGTGGAAAGTTGCCAGCTGCAACGATCGTTTGATAGCCCCAAAATTCGGCCGGGATTATTCAGCAATCCGCGAATCACCACATGTGCCACGCCACTCTCGAATTCAGAGCACTGAATTTCCCCTCTTCGGTAGAGGCTCTACCATGCAGAATGAACCTCAATGTTAGCATTGACAGGAAGTTAACACAAAACAGAGGGTTTCCTCAAGGGCTCCTACGAGCAAATCAATCGACTCAAGCCTTCTCTTACACATCGTGCCGTACATAGTGTAATCTCCGCGTCTCTCGCTGAGAGGCCCCCAGGCTGAGAGTCTCGGCACAAAGGGCGCCGGCTGTCAAGACAATTTCACACAATGGTGGTTTTCAAAAAACTCTTCTGTCGCTAGCTGCTGTGGTCTTCGCCAGCTGCTGCTGTCAATCAAATAGTCCTGGTTTTAGGCTGTGCAGATCTCAGACGTCACGTTTCCTTGCCAAGTCACATGGAGCGATCGAAGTAAAGCCTACTCAGTAGAACCATAGGGGTTCAACCATTTGGGTACAGAAGCGGCTGACCTGTACGTACCGCACGTACTACGTGCAACATAATCAACATGCATGAGTTACTAACTCAATACATCAATCGCGGAAAACAGGAGGGCAACCAGCGGACTCATACAACGCTGAGAGGGTAATTTGCCCTGGCCGAACGACCGATACCTGCTAAGGATTTTGAGACCCTGGAGATGTCGGTAACTGGAAGGTCACCCGATTCACAAGTTGACAGGTTCTCAGTGTCTATTGGACCAGCCCTGTCGGTGCCGAGCAGGGAGGGTAAACTACCTCATTCCAGACCAAGTTAGATTCGATGAGGCCCTTGACGAGAGGTGACGCCTGGTGTCACCTCGACCAGCCACCGCTTGAGTCAAGCGGCTTGACAAGACCCTACCCTACCTGTAGCTTCTCGAATGCAATACTAGGGCTACTGGAAATACGACTCCGCAAGGATGAGGCGCCGCTCAGCGCAAACACGGCCTCGTGAAGGGTCTAGCAGGGCGACCCAAATGATGGGCCACCAGCGCCTAGGGTCCTCAAAACATTGACATACTATCCGCAACAGGCTGGCACAGTGTGTCCTGAGAACCAAACCCGAGCCATTGAGTAGTAGCTGGGCTGAGAATACACCACGAAACGTTCGCGCATGAAGTGACTGCTTTGTACGGTGAGGGTAACGGGCAGATCCTTTCCCAGCTGCTGCATCAACTTATGAACCCAATGGCCTGCTGGTTATCCCGCCCAATTCGCCCACCACTGATCTGCGATGACGTGACCATCGATCCTCGAGGAGATTGCTGAGAGAATCCAATACAGGGGACCTCAAAGGGCATGCTGATGCTATTACTACTACCTGGGACTGGGAACGGGGTGAATGAGCGGCCGTTGACGCTGAAAGGAAGCACATGCGGCTAGATCGACCACCCTAGTAGACACCAGACGGGGTCATAACGCATTACGACGATGGGCAGTGGCCGGTGAGTGGGCGTGAAACTTTCAGGGTGACGTGTGCGTGTCACCATTATGTGCTTATCCCAGTAGGGGATCCTCACTTCCCCGAATACTACCGTCCGGAAGGGCCCTGGACCCAGGATTCCCCTGCTGCTGTCCCTCTTCTGAATGACTCCTGTCTAAGGTTACGAGAATACGGTAGGATCTGAGGGAGGCTTCGAAGGACCGAGGAACGACCGTGTCTGTGTCCACTCTATTTACTAGACGACTGCGAATCTAATAATGAGCCTAGACATTCCACCAGGGATAAGATCAATTCAGCGGAGTTCAGTTCAGTTTGCGCAGAGAGTAGCTTGGGGCCTGGCAAAAACTGAACGCATCACTCTCGCGCATGGACGGCGACGACACGCTCCTGATCACCCCAGGTCCTCCAGACGGGCCAGTAGGCCATCTCCTCCCCTAGGAAAGATTTCACGTTTCATTCCTACCATTCAAGGCAATGAGCAAACTGCTCCCACCGAATATCTTACGAGCGATGGTAACGATTCAGCCTCGACTACACCCCACTACCTGTAGAAAGAGTAGTACTCCGAGAACGCGTATATCACACCAGTCATTAGCATCACCCAATGACGCCGAGGTTTTCAGCGAAGCACTGCTGCCGCTGCTGCCGGCAGAGGAGGGGAAGACGGCTCGATTGATATTCGAGAATACCGTCCAGTATCTACATCGAGAACGGCAACCGTAATGATTCCGAGAGAACCATTGGTAGTGGTCCCTACGCGAGTGCCTCCGCCTGGGTAAGATGGGGTGTATGTTCGCCCGGATCCGCACAGTAGTCCAGGAACCGTGTCCGTAGTACTGCCGTGCCGGGAATCGACTTCCTAATCTCGGAGATGAACAACGATCGAGTCCCTACCCTAGGTCTTACTTGAGGCCCTTTAAAAACTCCATTACATCTCGAACGCTCCAACGGACTGCAGTATGGACGGTGGCGTGGTCGAAAACCTCACCCCGAGGCCATAACATCGTGACAACAACAACAAAACGATCTGGGAGGAGCAATCATCCATGTCGGCCTCATACGACGCTGGAGTCCAATAGGATATGCTGTCACTGACGAGATGATTGAGCTCTGACTGGTGCAAGAAGGCCGGCCAGTGACCGCCACCAGGCAAGCAAACTGATGGCCATGAACGGTCTACTAGCTGCTAAGCTATTGGAGTACTGCCGACCTTTGTCGAGCCTGTTCTACGATTACACAGAAGCCATGCTGAAAGCTTGAATAGACAACAGTGCCCGTGTGACCCCATCTACAACTCAACAGCGCAAGAGGCTCATCACAATGACATGAATCACAGCACTTATTATCGTCATTCACACGAGCTTTCACGCGAGCTTTCACACGGCAGAAGCCAGGGCACCTTGAACCTCGGGCCCTCACTGATATCATCTAAGCGGCCAATCCCCAGCGAGCCTCGGCTATTGCTTGACTGACTGCAAGATCAGATCGGAGTACTCCATACAGCATCTCGACTCCATTTTCGTTCGGACTCTACCCTCAGTACAGTTGAGAAGTATCCTCTCGATATCCCTCGGTTTGAAGTTGTTGAAACTCTTCATCAGAGCGACTATACCAGCAACAGCTGCAGCCGCAGCCGATGAGCCCTCACGTTCTCTGTATACCCACTCGTCTCCGTCTCGCTTCGGTGTTGGTAACCACACATCGGTGCCGGGTGCTCCAAAACTAGCAAGCTTTGAGCTATTCCTCGCAAGGACGAAAGGATCGCTTGCAGTGGTTGCCGCGATGCAGAGGACCCCCTGGATACCATTCGCTAATGAGCACGGCAAGATTAACTCTTCCATGCCATCCGCATCGTCTTCGTTGGAAGCGGCCGTTAGGAACAGGATACCCCTCTTTACAACTTTCTCCAGCACGCGCTTGAAAAGTAGGGCCGTTTTCTGCTCATACGGATATCCAGCAGCAAAGAGTATAACGTCGTCCTTCTTGAAACGAAGGGCCACTTCCAACGCTCGCATTGTCATGGACAAAGCGGCCTTACCCGTTATTGGGTTCACGTCATCTATGGGACGCAGTTTGACTTTGTCAGCGATTCCAGCGATACCTATCCTATTATTGATGTTCGCGGCGATGATACCGGCCATCGCGATACCGTGACCATCATCCTCCACGATCGACTTATTCTTGTCGCCACCAAAGTCGTATCCCTTCAGCAGCTTCCCCTTGAATTCGGGATGTTCGCCGGGTATACCATGCTCTACTATGCTCACGATGACATCCTTCCGCGAGAGGCCCGATTGCCGCACCGCCTCCCAAGTCTCCTCAATCCGCAGGGCTTGGAAAAATCTCTTCTGTCGTGGGAATATAGGGTCATTAGGAGGATACCTCAACACATTTTGATAGGTTCTCAGGATCGCTCCAGCAGTGACCGATCCATCCGCCCTACCTGTGCTCAGTGCGGGAGAACTCAGCTGCGATCCATCAGTGCAAGACAGCTCCCTGTAGTCTACATAATTTGTTATGTCCTCGACCAACGCACAAACTTCTACAACCGACGCTGGGCAGTCCGGACTTCCACCGTGGACTATCTGAGCCCCGATACTTCTCAAGTTCTCTATTGCGGTAGATTCCTTAGACACTCTGAAGCACTTTGCTAATCGGTCCAGCCTGTCCCGTGAATACCCCACCTGCCCCCCGAGGACCATCCGGCGTTGGTAGAAGACATCTTCTATACCGACTTGATCACCGTTGAAGTCTTCTATGATAACGACTGCCGTGTCGGGCTGTGCTGTGAGTACCGCAAGGTGTGGTAGTATGATCAGCACCACTGATGAAAGGAGGATGAAGAGAAAGCGAGGCATTACAGCACTGTCAACACTCGACAACAAAACTGAGCTGAACTCCGATATCTTAATTCCTATTGCCCCCGGAAAGACGACCTCACACCCCCCTCGATATTATGTAGCTCCTTCTACAACATTCTATGCGCTTGCCCTACATCTCTTCCGCCCCCCTACCCATCTTCGGCCGGCGGAGCGATCATCAGCGCGCCCGCCCTGGAATCTGTCGCTGGTGGCGGGGCGTAGTTGTGGTCTTCTTCACTCCATGGCCCTTCTGTCAACTCGGCATATCATGATAATAGCATCATCGGCAATCATTACATTAATCGGTAGTGAGGGAAGGGACACAGTGGGCAGCAGCCTCGGGTGTGTTCACGACCATTCAAAATGTTCGTCGTGTCGTTCAAGAGGAGTGTGCTCCTTCGTAACTCCTAGCGGCAAAGATCCGGTAGGAGAACGACAGAGACCAGGCCATTATCCCAAGTACGATTGGCACTGGCGTAGTGGTCCTCACCCTATGCATGATTCGTAGTCAAGCTCACCCTCCTCCATTCTACACGGACCCTCCGTATTCCCGAAATCGGGATTTCTCGTCAATAAAAGCCGTTTAGTAAACCGATGACGAGACTGGGAATCGATCCCGGGACCACTCCCGATTGGTAAAATGGATACTGAGTTCGAATATCGGTTTGCTGCGGCCTCTCGATTGGGATTTTAGAACGCCCTGGTGAGCTACTCGAGAAAGCATTTACTATACACTCTCCGTGGCAGGCGTACTTTCAACTGTAGCCTTGTTGGAGGTGGTCAGCAGCAGTGATGATGGAGATGGTGAGGGCATCTACTCTCTTGCCAGAGAAGCACTAATAGGGGATGAAGGTCTCACGGTATTATGTGCTGATACGGACTGTCGAAACGAAATGACGTTTAGTACCCCGCGCCCGCCCCGAACGAGATCGACTCGTTGAAAGCAAAAGTTGTAGAGCTCGAAGCGAAGCTAGCTGGCGACCATGGCAGCGGGAAAGTCTCCGTCTTTGGAGGGAGTCAGCGGGAGACTCTTCACTGAGGATATCAAACGCGAGTTTACTGGCGGAAGGATATTCGACGGGTAGTACATTACACAGGACGAGGACGAGCAGCTTTCACCAGATCTGCATCGGACGAGGGAGCACCGAAGAATGGGCAACGTAGGGTCAAAGTGCAGTGGTGGAGAGCCTTGCTGTGAGTAGCCTTTCTCGGTAGTTATTCGATCTGTGGTACACAATGTTGCTCATCGCACAATTTGCCTCGCCTGGAGTCCGGTCGTCTGCAGGCGCCAATTGGATAGCCATCACGACCATTTCTGAGGATTTGCCCGATGGCCCCAGAGTTGCTGCTGATGCGATGTTGACCACCGGGGCATTGGTACACAGCGGAGTGCCAGGGGGCAGTCTGATATCACTAGTAGGTGCATGGTCGTGGCCGGGGACAAGAAGGGACCTAGAGAGCTCTGGCCTGACCTCAAGAAACACGTTGCGGCCTCGAGGGCTGTCTTCCTCAATGACGAGCACCAAGTGGCCATTGGAGGCGTCTTTGCGGTGGGGAGTTGACCTGAGGAGAGGGAGTGATAGCAAATGTCAGGAGAAGCTGCCGTGGAAGCACTTTGGACGGAAGAATATGGCTTATCTGTAGAGCTGTTGGGGAGTATCTTTGCTCACTATGAATCTCGTGGTGTACCTAAAGATACGCCCTCATCCATGGAGCTGAGAAAATTCTCGATCTAGACGACGATAACATCATTTACACCGATAGTGTCGAGGATATCACCAATGGCGTCTTCAACGGCGACTGTAGGATCGTCGTAACGAAACTTTGGTACCATCTTCGAGCAGGTTGTCCTGAGAAGGCCCCCACAACAGTCTCTGCTACGTCCGCGGTCCCCAGCGTCTTCAATCCTTATAGTAGTATTTACCAATAGTAGTCGTAGTAGTAGGGTCTAGTCTCATTAGTAGTCGTTCCGTGATCTACCCGAGGCTCTTGTTGCCGGCAATCAGGTACGGGCGTGGCCAACGTTCACCCGGAGGAAGTCCTGTGGCCTAGAGGCTTTCCACTGCGATACATCCGTCGAGAACGCTCAACTACGATAACAGAGCCCACTTCGAAAGGTGGGTCCTACCCCAGTCTGGGCAGCAGGCCCATGGTCAGATACATGGACGCGGAAGGTGGCTGTCGTCCAGACACTGGCCGATCATGATCCAGACTTCGACGCTATCTACCGCTTAACCCGTGCGTCTGCTGTGGTCCGCGTGGTTGAGGCTGTTGTCGGGCCTAGGTCCCCTGCCGGTGGATTTCCACCAGCTCACTACAGTAGCCTTCCTCCTGAAGGCTCCAGCCTTCACGCCTCTAAACGCCCAAGCATGCCTCTTCAGAGACTATGACGCTCTATGGGGACTCTACCTCCCTGTTACAGTAACCCACCTCGGAGTCTCCGTTGGTAGTGATGGGCCCCTCAGGTTCACGGACGTGTTAGTGATATATGGCGGAGTTTCGTATGTCGCCAGGGCCCCCCTACTGCTGATGATGATGATGACGACTTGTTTAGGTCTTGCAAAGGCTCCTCTGGGATCTAGGGGCCTCCGTGGCCGTGGCAGGCCGTACTTGGGTAAGGCAGCTCAGAAACTCTCATGATTATCTTGCTGACTTTATCGCGGAGGATGATGTAATGCTCGTTGCTGGGCGCCCCCACCGGGCCCTCTGTAGGTATATAAGAAGTCAGAGGCTATGATGAAGTTCTTGGCGGAATGGGTGCCCACTAGCGGTAGTCTGTGTGGTGGGTGTCCTGTGCTATAGCCCTACCAGGCACTCTACCTGCTCGCCTCGAGGAGGTCTACGTAGAATTATACCGCAGAGGCTTCGTGGAAGAGGATGAGGTCAGTATGCGGTTATCTCCAGCTCTCGTACAGTCGGTGACGGTGTCGTGACCAAGGAGCATTACTGCTTGTGCTCAGGTCTACCACGTGCAGCGGTGGATCGAGGCCCTCATGTCTTTGGGGTACGTAGCCGCTAGAGCGGTAGGCAGGTATAAGACTGTAATTGCGGTCCAGGTATCGTTGGCCAAGGGTAGCATCATCTGCCACTGGGGATTCTCGCAGCTGGGCTGATGCTGCTATGGCTAATGGGGACGGCCACAAGGCAGTGCCCCCTCAAGGAGTGCCTTCGCCTGCTGGGGTTCTCAACAGTGAGCGTACAGTATCTATTACACACCACCGACGGTGGCCACACCAGGCACCTCACGACGGGTCGTCCGTGTGTGGATAACGGGCATCAACGGCATGATCGGCTCCAACATCGCTAAGGCTTTGGTATGGCCTGAGTTTGTAGTAATGATAGCAGGTCTGATCACAGGTGGGGCTCTCCAAGTCCGAGGACTCCAGAAAGGGCCTCACTATGCTGTGTTCGGGTTGGTGCGGTACCGCGCCAATCTCGGTAATCTGGCGGGGGTGCTGGAGGATATCAAACTCACCTATGGAGACCTCACCGATGCACAGCGCATACAGGACATCATTCGGGGTCAGTTGCGATACAGCTCGTCCTAGACGATTGCCCTCAGCAGAGGTCCGCCCCCACATGGTATTCCACTTCGCCGCTCAGGCCATCAATGGGGTCTCCTTCCAGTCCGAGACTCTCACCTACAAGTCTAACGTAGAAGCAGGGAATGGGGAATGGCCTGCAGCTGGTTACTGGTAGTTGGTTCAGGTCGAGGGGACTTCTAATGTCATGCAGGCCCTCCGGGGTACGGGTGCACGGGTATTAGTGGCAAGCAGCAGCACTGTCTATGGGAGTACCATGGACATGGACGGTGGGGTGTGGATAATTCTTCTCTAGGTACATCGGATAGCCCCGACTACATCGGACGACCTATTCCCGAGTCGGCACCGATGGGACCGGTGTCTCCCTATGGTGTCAGTAAGGCGGCTACTGAGATGATATGCCTCCAGCAGCACAAGGCCCACGGTGGGAGGCCTTTCGGGCTCCGCCCCTTCATATGGTCAGCTCCACCACAGCGACCACTCAGGAACCCATTGCGTAGCCGTTCGGTTGTTCATCCATGTCTCGCCTGGTGGGACCGAGGCATTGGCCCTGCAGGAGTTCTGCCGTCAAGTTGCCATGATCGAAGGCGGGAAAGCAGGAGCCCGTGATAAGGTCGGCATGCCGGGCTAGATTTGTCGGAGTGGGAACTGTCCTGCGGCCAGGCATGGTGCTTTGAAGACACGTCGAGACACAACTGATGTTCGAGACTCGGCCACGCAGCTCATCAAGGTGCATCCCTAGTTGATCCCATCCCCTTTGCTGGGGTCATCCTGCAGGTCCTGGAGACTTCCGCTCCGGGAGAGGTGTATAACGTGGGCAGCTACGTGGCCGAGGCAGTCGCCGCTGCTGAAGAAGATGCACAGGGGATCGATGATCAGATTGCGGAGTTCGATTCTAGTCGACACAATGGGGTCCGCTCCCGGGGAATGGCTCTCTGCAGCCTCCCCGCTAGGTCCTGTCCACCGAACAACTCCTCCGTCTAGTGCTGGCTGAGTCTCCTATAGGGCCACGCATTGAGCTGAGGCAGGATGAGAGTAGAATGCGGGCCTATGATGAAGCTGTGCTCATCGCTGACAACGCCAAGGTGGACATGACAGCGCCTACTGCCCTTTGATGGTATCATGCTGTCAGTTGCGCAACCTAACAGGATGGATGCCAGCCAATGAGATTCAACAGACCGTCAAAGATGTCCTTAACTACTGGCGGAGCGAAGTTGCTCGACGATACCCGGACGCTGTGACTGATCACTGGCTTGCCTCCACGAAGGGCGAGTGAAGCTGTTCGATGGCACGTTAGCAACTCGGTGCCCCCTGTTAATCACGATACTCGACACTGTATGGCATGACTGATTGCTGGCCAAGTCTCTTGGTGTTTCCAATCTGCTGTTCTTCCCGAGTTCTAGTCGAAAAGATGACGGTGGTGGTCTCATCGAACGGTCGTGTTGTCGTCACGGTTTGTTAGAGCATTTGCTTTCCTGTCGACTCCGGGTTCGATCCGATGTCGTTGTATACGGCACCGAGCCAGAACCTGGTAATCTTCTCGCCCTCTCTGACCGAATGTATGCAACACTTTCGAGGTTACCTCCGCCTGAGTGTGTGGCTCGATGCCCTCCAGAGAATCTATTGGAGATGAGTTCACTTCTGCTACGTCTTAGTTGAGAAACTTTCTCATATGAGCATATTACTGTCCACCCGGCAAGTGGCCTTCTCACGACCTGTCGGTGTCCGCTGTCTGACTGATGGACCTCTACCTAGCCATGGTAAGGCAGTATGGATGTTCAAGGATAAACCCCATACTATGGCGGATAGGCGAATACGACCATCTACATTGAAGAACAGGTCAACCAGGAAGAAGTGAGTCGCTAACTAGAGGTCCCGCATGACTAGGAACTGACGGTTGCTGTTGGCCTGGCTTGGACCTTGCCTGGTCGTTACCTAGCATTCATCATCAACCCTCAGTTGGCCGTACTATAGTACGAAGTACTTCTCCAAGACGTACTACCAGACTGATTTCAACAACCCCACGCTGGACAAGTCTAATACGAAGATTCATATCGTATACGAGCCATTCGCTGGTCGGTCGGACGGGCTCATCTTTGCTCGGCGCCTGATGGCGATGTTTTGTCGCAGAAACTGAGGTCTACTTTACTTTGCGGAATGCCCTCCAACGAGCATTCCCCGGCATAGTGGTGACAGGTGATGAGCAGGGGTATCGCCGGTTTGATCTTCAGCTCCTGCCGCTTGCCAGGTGAGGGCTTCTCGACATCATCTGACAAGGGGTGGTTCAAAGTATATCGAATGAACGATAAGAGAGTCCTTTTCTGCGCACAGCCGCAGTCCATGACTCCGGACAAAGTGAGGTCATCCACTTTCCAATAGGGCTATTATTTACCATGCAGGCTAAGGAGATGGGTCGGGCATATGATAGAGACTCCCCAGTGATCGCCGGTCTGCAGCCAGGTGATAGGCCCAATGAGACCGTTATCCTCTTCTCCTCGACCTTCCAGTCGCCTCAGATGATTTGCTAACAGACATGAAAGCCTTCCGGAGATTGTTGACGGCTGTTGGTGAATGGTGAAGAGAAGCTCCGTCCTGGCATGACGATGTTTCTGACTTTTGCTGGTTGTTTTGTTGAAGCCTGGTGGACCATGCTGTTCGTTATGTCAGTATCATTCTCATAGTATGGAGTCGTCGGAGTCTTCGAGACTCTCCCTTTCCTCCATCGCCTCGGCGGGTTGGTCTCCAGAGCCCGATAACCGCGATTCGGTGTTGGACGAAGGAGGCCTGTCTCAGTGGGCCGATGACACTCGAGGGGCTCTGGCGGCCTTTGCAGAGCTATCCCGGGGCTTCACTCCTCCTGTCGATCCGAGTATGCGGATTGACGACGTGTCGACGAGCGCTGACATCCAGTTCCCTTCGTGCATGGCCGAGGCCAATCAGATCTTGGACCGTTGCGTGGCGGATGGTTCGGAGCCTCCTACCCTGCGAGAATTGCGGGCCGATCGATTCCGAAGAGTCGGGCATTTGGCTTCGGAGAGGCTGAAGCAGGACTACGGTGGAGGCGAGGATAAGATGCCCATCTCACACAACGAGATGCGCCGGGTAGCGCTTTTCAAGGCTAACCGGAGCGGCTTGCCCTCTGACTATGCGCAACTAGTGAGGCTTGCCGAGGAGGATGTTGATGGTCCTGAGGGCCTCCACAGGATGCCAGACGGCAGCGAAGTGGTCGTCTCGGTCGATATTTATCATACGGACCAGAGGAACTTCCGTAAAAACGACCATGTAGAGTCCTTCGACGTCCTCGGGCAGTCAGACATTAAAGGACCTGCGAGATAGCTTCAGTTTCTTGGCCGACAGAGTTTTCGATGGTCCGAAGTACGCCAAATCAGCATGTTTTGTCATGGGCGATGCGGTCTACACGGACTCGCCAGATAGAACCCTCGTCGAACGATAAGTAGACCTCTCTTTCGCTCCTCAATGATTTGAGTATTGCTTTTGCAGGCCAGTAGACTATGAAGGGCATATTAGGAACTGGCTACGAGTGCACGACGCCAACTTCACACCGAGAGATCGAGCAGCCCTGCCTGAAATCAACTTTGCCGAGATGCGTTCGACGACCGTCCAGGAAGCGTAGGCATGAGGTTTCCTTGGCCGTGTTCTTCTGGTCATTGGCACGTTCCCTTAGTGTGGAACGTCTCTATCGGTCGTCTCCCAAGGCGCATTCAACGTGTTGTTATTATCTCCACTACACCAATACGGAGGAGCGAGTTTACTTCACCAACGTTACTCCTACTCGACGGTCGAGTCCACTCCCTCGTAAGTCCTCGGCATCTAGGAGGATCCATCAGCTCCTCACAGGTACGCGAAGCGTACCCATTACGGACGCACCAGAAGCAGAAGCTCTACTTGAAAATGTGCTCGGTGGGTCCTTTTTCGAAGCAGTTTCGATGCGTGGTGAGGGTGTTGCCGGTCTCAGCGAACAGTTTCTCTCAGTTATGCAACACCGCGTATGCTAACATGGTCGTCCTGAACGACCCCGTGCTGCCCAATAACCCGACCTTCTGCTGCAAACGATGCTACTTCAGACTTCGCTCTGATAAGACTGGCCGTCCCGTGCGGCCGGATCGAACTCGTAAGAACTGAGTTTTGTGGTTTGTGGTACCCTTTTCTCCCTGTCGCAGATCTGGACTCGACTCGGCAACAAGTGATCACCTACAACTATTATCAATAACTTGCAGCATTTGGTTTTCGCTTGGCATGTTGCGTCCACAGTGTACACTAGCGTTCAGGGATTTCGCGGCGGATTTGTGTGCGGGAGGAGGCAGTGGGCTCCTGGAGCTATTATACTGAGTGAGCTTAGCATTCGGGGCATTGTTGCGCTGGCAGACCTCTAGCACGTCCAAACGTTCGCTGACTGCGAGTAATCGGCCCTACCAAAGATGCTACTCCTGAGGGGTCCCTTCGCTCATCGTAATGTGACATGACTCATGCCTGCGGGGCAGCCCGTCAGAAATAGGAAGGTTGTGGTTAGCTTTGAGAATCACTCCCAAAATCCGTGTGCGCTCTCGAAGAAGGGGGTGTTCCTGTGAGGGCTGTCCTCTGGACCAGAGGCTCTGGTACCACGAGGCTTGGTTTCACAATGAAGTCAGCGGAGGTAAAGGAAATGACGTAGTTCATAACGGTTTGCTAGTCGCGGATTGCTACCGACGTCGTGCTCGTGGCACTGAGCTAGAATTTCTAGCTCAGTGCCACGAGCCTAGAAAAGCCTAGAAAAGCCATGAAAAGCCTAGAAAAGTGGTACGCGGAATGGTTGGAATTCAATATTCCGGAGAAAAGTCTCACGGGACCATCTCACCTGTAGCAGTACCGCAGTGACCACGGTATCACAACACGTCACCGAGACCATTGGTATTATAGTGGGGAGGATTGAACTGACCACCGGATCGAGACGTTCAGTTGCGGTGGCTCCTTGCAAGCCCATGCTCCATGAATCGCTGCTCGTGGATCTCTCGACCCGGGGAGGCTCCTCCTCAACGCAGATCGTGCGGGGTGGAGGGTCCACAATGAGGCATTCAGATGCCTGGGTTTCATAGAACTTTCCCGTCGCTGTTGCTTAGTAAGGTTGTCCTAAATGTTGAATGCCCTCTATAAGAGTGTAGTCTCTACAGTCGGCAATGTGACGGGCCTCGGAGGACTGCCTAGCTCCATGAAGTTCCACATTACCAAGAAAGTGGTTGATGGTAGTAGGGAAGCGTAGCGGTGTCCTAGCGGCGATGAGGTCCTAGTCGGTCGATCGTATGCTCGGTCGTCATGAAGTTGATGGTTCGCGAATTCTTGCCAAATCCACCGTTCATCGTAGTGTAGTCCTCAGCGGCATTTTGCACTCTGAATTGTGGCAGAGAGTTTGGCTACATGTTGCTTCTTCCAGGTGGCGGGAGGAGTAGTTTTTGGGAGGTATACGAAGGAACGTCCAAAGCAGATGGATCGGAGGTCACAGCTCTGGTCCTTTTAAAGAAGACCGCCACGTACACAGAAGTTCTCATGGCTAGGAATGCCATGAACAGGATGAGAACTCTGCGGCATCCTTGTGTCCTCAAAGTAACCATACGCTAGGGTGAAGCGCTTTACGCATACAAGCTTGATATTCTGGGGAATTCTCTTTCCTATGCATGCAGCTCGATCGGCGTGAGCTTATAGGAAGTTGTTTTCATATTTAGTTCACGCAGATATGGGTACAGCGTTATCATCCTTCTGTGATGCATCGGATCAGGTTTACGATGCTGTGGAGAATGATACTGGTATATATGTGGTAGTGGAGCGGTGTTCGAGGCTGGCCGACTTCTCATGGCGTCAGGAGGACCGGAAGCAACCGTGTGTCTGGGGATTGTAATAGTCGGGTGAACGGGAGCCAGGATTGCTGCATGTAATGCAGTCGTAATGCATTTGGCTGCCTCTTCTGAACGGCTTACCTTATTAGTGGGAATGTAGGGCTGCTTAATCGGTCTTGTATGATCTCGGTACTTCAGTGCTAGTCTTCGCTCTTCAGTGCTACGGGTACTACTCGCTCCTCAGGGATGATGGCTCTTCGCTCGTCAGGTACTCGATAATCTCTGCGTTGCGGTTCTTGATTGTGGATGGAAAACTGGTGCACGGTAGTACGGGTTTATAAGCTCATCTTCGGGCGATGGCAACGGCACTGTAGACAACGCCTCTCTCGTTGATTTGAGCGGAGTATGGCGCTGGCTGTGGGCGGCAACAAACTCGTCCACTGACGTAGATGTTGTCAAGACGTATCGGGCTACCACAGGGAAGCTCTGTAAGGGACTATCATGAACGTAGAGCCAGCATGTGCCTGAGAGATTACCAGTTCTGTTGCTCTCTGGCATCGAGAGTATTAGCCGTCCTTCGTGTAGGTAATGTTGGGCCCCAGTCAGTATTCGTCACCCCTGAAGGAGAGTTCCGGCTCGGCGGTTTCGAGCTGGCCAGGCCGATCTCAGAAGCTGATGGCAACAGACTTGTGTCTGATATAGATTCTTCCGGTCTAACGAGGTGATAGGGGTGCGGGTGTGTCGCTTACGGAAACCAACTATGGTGGATAGCCGTTATTTCTATATGCGTTTTCACTTCAACATGAACAGCGCGAATCGATAGCCGCCCTCCTTATACACCGTGCTGTACATAGTACAATCGCCACGTCCCGCAGCACAGATAGCGCCAGCTATCATGCCAAATTCAACAATAGTGGTCCTCAAAAATTCTTCCGGACGCCAGCTGCTGCGGTCCTCTTGGTATGAACCGCGAATCACTATGGTCCTGCTGCTCGCGGTACGTGCTGCAGTTATAGTGCTTCGTGATCCGAACTACTACAAATGGTTGTGGTGATATACAACTGTTTCTTGCGATTCCGCGAGCGGGTGTTGCAGAAGTTTGCGATGTTTGGTCATGTACGACGGTCATTCATGGTCGTCTAACGAAGTTTGCTTGTTCACTGTACTGCGGCTTGGTGATGGCGCAGTGATCCCTGACGTCATCATCTTCTTCGCATCAAGGCAATGCTCCTAATCTCTTTGTTTGTCTCAGATTTGTGCCGCCGCGTAGCCTCATGTCGGGTAATCCATCAGTGGTCGACCTCTACGGCTTGGCTCTGGTAGCAGCATATCTTCTCAATGGCGAAGTGCTGTATAGGGGGGAAGAATCTTTCAATCCTGGGGAAGATCCCGCGGCTAGTATACCCAGTCAGGTGATAAGGGGAGCATGGATACAGTTGCAGGGAGGATATTGGGAATATCCTTGCGTTCCGGACTTCTTCGATTCGTCTCTCGTCGAAGCATGTATCGTTCTATGTGATCGATTGAGGAAGAGGAGGAAGGATAGAGGCTCTAGTGCAGAGCCAAAGCTGCGCCAAGCATGTCGCCCGATGCAGGGCGCAATACTCAGTCGACTAGCTTCCTAGAGATGAATATCTCCGAGCATGCAGAATCTACAATACAGCATTCTAATGTACCTTGGTAGACAGTCATCTGCTCTCAGTATCGAGGGGGATTCCGGAGTCTCTCCTTGCACGAGATTTCACGGGCACGCGATGCTGGTATGGTGGTTACTAGATTGGCCAACAGCAGTTTTCTGAAGGAGAACTCTCAGGTGGGTAGCGGTATTATTCCAGTCAAGAGGCTCTGTATCGTGGCGAGATTTTCATAACATTTACATACCGATCAATCACTCGGTTCTCTCTCCTGTGGCCGTCACTCTCGACTTAGCGTTTAGGAGCTTCTTCGATGGGGCTCCTCTTCCAAGTTCCAGCAATCCGAGAGGTCTGAAAAAAACCTGACCGTCTGAATTGAGTCTGAAAACTCGAATGGTCGTTTCTTCTATCGTTCTCTCGTTGAAGTCGGCTTCTGTCTGCTTCGCGGAGCACTCGGTTTTCCCCTACCTTGTCAGGTTACTATTCTCCACTTCCTGGAGTCTCAGCTTCGGTTAGCGACAGCGGCAGCACAGGATGAGTTCTTCGATAGTAGGTTGGGGTGAGCGAAGATACTCGCGTGGGCGGTGAGCTGCAGGATGCTTCGTGAAAGTTTTTGTTGCAGAAGGTTCGCAGCGCGCGTGTAGCGAGCTCGCAGCCATCTGTTCTCTCATAGGACTTGGTCCTGCGAAAATTAGAGAATCTCTACGACGGAAACCTTGCTTGAATATGCGAAGAATGGGCGATGCCTTCTTGCAACAGTGCTCTGTCCCTGAGGCTGACTGAAAGAGTATGAGCAGAGCATGGACTGTCTGCATGAAGAGGATGACTGATGGTCGTTGTTCACATAGATTAAGCGCCACGGTCTAATCATGCCTGCCGACTATTAGTTTATATTTTAGCCTTTAGAAGTTAGTGCTAGTCATGCCGCGGACTAGACTGAGTATAGCATCTCGTGTGCTACATGATGTGGTGAGAAGGTTGCGTCACAAGAGCTGTTTCTATCCGGGATAGGCTACCTCGGTAGGCGGAACGGAGGGACTCTGTGAAGTTCACAGTGTGAACGACAAAAGCTGTTTCTATCCGGGACAGGTTACCCCGGTAGGCGGAACGGAGAGACTCTGTGAAGTTCACAGTGTGAACGGCAAAAAAACTAGATCTGCGAGCAGGTTCGAGACAAATGGGGATAAGTTCGTCCAATACAACCTGTGGTGAGGAGATCAGATTTATCCGTGAGAGTTACGAGAAAAAGGTTGCTGAGAGATTACTCACGCTGATAGGGAGCCCTAATCGATTCGTCCGAGTGCAAGCGTGATAGATGAGATGAGTAGCTAAGGCTTGAACGACCAGATCTGAGGCCAGGGGATGGAGCGTGTGTCTTCTCCCGAGCTCAATACTACCACCAGCACTCAGTCAGGAAGGCCGACCGACGCGGTCCTGTGTGGTTGCAAGACTATGTATTCGTCATCACGGGGTTACTCATGGCGATTAGGCGTTCTATCACTGACCTCGGTATATTGTATCTTGTCCTGAGAATCGGGCATTGCTACACCCGTTGATGTCAAGTACTGGGTCCGAACATTATCACTCTTCGTATTTGCGGCCTGTGTTTTGGCTGCACTGATCGATGACCGCGTGCCCTCCAGTCCGGGCGGTCTTGTGGGCCCTATTTTGCTCATCGTAGCACCGTCATCCACGGTATGGTATTGTGAGTGTCACGACCTCCGCCAGTACTTCATCTCAGTCTTGGGTTCTCTAGAGAACATTGATTCAATGCTCAATGTCATTGAGCCTCGCTACTGAGGACCGTTAGAGCTCACGTTTTAACGTTCCCGAGGCTCTGGGATATGATGTCTTCTGTTGCGACTTGCTCTATATCTTGATCAAAAGTTTGACTGAACTTGTCGCGCAGACATCGTCCGCTCTTCTGGGCTCGCTGTAGAACTTTCGAATCGTGCGACTAGGAGCGAAGGAACTGCCAATTCGGAATTGGTCGGATCAGCTTCACGCCCAACTTCGCGAAGAAAGGTCTCGGATTCGAGGATGCAGCAAGAGGGTTTTATGTGATTGAATGCCTGCGAGTTCGCGCTCGTCGTTATTCAGGCGTGCTTCCCAACGCTCTTTCGAGTTTGCCTGTGACTATGCAAGTGACTGTCCTCCTTCATAATCTGGTCCAGGTGAGTTGTCATCGATTGAGCTCTCAGCAGGAGTAAAGCTCTCCCTGCAACCTCAGGTAGTGGATGATGTCTCTCGATTAGCAGCTCCGGCTCTTGTGAACCTCACGAAGATAGGTAGTGGTAGCTGCCGGAGCAGGACTTACGGAGGATACCCACTCTATTGGTGTCAGGTACATATCTCAGTCCAGAGGAGTTCAAGCGAGATCTCCTTCCTACGGTACTGAAGTTATTTGGATCTTCTGATCGTAAGCTGGACGTGAGCTGGGCTGTGGAGTTCCGAGCATAAAGAGACTCGGGCTCAAGGCTCTTATCCGTTGCTCTGTTCGAGTACGGCAGTGTGCGACGGAGTGGTCGTAGGTGTATTGCGGAAAGGCTCTGTTGGAGGCCAACCTCTGATCACGTTGCGGCTTGCTCGGCGTGCAGTTAGCGGCTGACAAATCTTTAGATGACTATAGATCGAAGTGCAATCCGTTCTCGCAGCGCGGATGGAACTTCGGGAGTTGGGCTGGTTCCTCCATGCATCAATCAAGCCAGGTACAATTCGGTATCGACTTCTGTGCAACATGGATGTGTATGTTGAGCACATGGACAACAAGGTCGTTGAAAACACACTGTAGGGCATGTTGTGGATGTCACGGCACGTGGGCAAGGTCTGCTACAGGTATCCTGAGATATCAAGCGGCTTCAACGATTCTCACAGCGCAATACGCGAGCAGACTTTGAAGTCCATAGTAGGCGTGTCTTCATCGATAACCCCTCCCAGCTTCTCTCCGATCTTAGGTTTTACTAGCACCGAAATTAAAGACGTCGACGGTGACTAATAAAGTGCTGAGAAACTTGACTAAGCTCCAAGGGGACCCGGAGCCTTCAATTCGTATGCTTTATCAGCTACTGTATGAGGAGCAATGCGTTCAACTTAGGCACCAATACCGCAATTTGCATCGGAAAGATTTCGGACTATTTCGACCCGGGACAGAAACCTCAGGTGAGGGCTTCGCGTGGTGAAGCTGTGGTGAAGGCTTCCGAAACTACCGCTTCTCTAGAAGGCGCTCGTGTGTACCACTCCAGGCGCAGTGGCCTGCATGAAAAGCGTCTTCCCATAGATGGGAATCCTGGCAGATTACGTCGGGATATCTAAACGACAACGGTATTTCTATGCTTCTGTCAGATACTGCTCAATGCCTTCGTGACCGGTATGAAGGATAGCTTCTCTCCTTGTCGAGTGGCATGCATCCAGGCCCTGCAGGCCACATCCAGCATCTACGACCCTGCGGAGCTTGGAGGGAAGGTGAGCGACTCGGGATCCCCGTGTTCAACGGCCCTGTGCTGTAGAAGGTGAGGGACTCGTTCTCAGGCATTGCCGTTGTTGGTCCTCCGACTTGTTGACCCCAGCCCAGAAGTCCAGGATGCTGCATATGATGCTCTCCAGCCTATGGTCAAGTACGACGAGCTTTCTGACCTTCAGTTCTTCGAATTGCCCGCTTCTTCTCAGAATAGTACGCGAGGGCATGCTGGAAGCGCGGCGCGTCGCCCAATTGAAGGAGGATCATGGCGAAGCTTCGACGGACTCTCACGGGCTTGAGGGCGGGGCTGCTGCAAAGAGCGCTTCGACTAGCAGCGGTGCTTATAACGTCTTTGGAAGGTAGGCTATGGCATGATATCATCTGCGGAGATAGCTCCTCGTGATTATTACACTGTAATATGGGCCGCACCAGATGCCCTGTAAACGAATCGCATCTGCTCTAGAGCGACCTCGGAGTATGTAATCGTTCCAGGTTCGGTCTGGGCGTTGCGCAAGCGGGTCCGACTTCCGGTAACATTGGCGATAGTCGGGCGGGTTACGCGAAGGTGGAGAACAATGGCCCGCCTCCGGCTGCGCCACAGGCCACGTCTTACAGCAGCAGTACCAGCAGCTCACTCGGGATGAACGTAAGTTTTTTCATTATCCGGCATGGTAGCGGACTTTCCAAAATGCTCATTGGCCCTCGATATGGCTCTAATAGATGAGCAGTTCGAAACAGGATTACGAACGATAGACCGTTGTGGCGGCGAGAAATCCATTTTTATATCAGGCCCGACACGAAGCTCCAGAGAAGAGCACTGGCGGTGCTAAGCTCGACCTGGACTTCGACGATGATCTTGATAACGTTGGGGAGGACTTCTGGGGTGAATTTGATGACGTCCCACTACCGGCCGAACATTCTCCGACCAATGAGCATTACACTCCGCGGGATGAAACCCAACTTGCAGATGCTCGCTTCGAGATGCATCCGCATACGTCAGCAGGTATGAGTAGAGGCCCCTTCACTTCGACCAGGTCCTTTTTGCTAGGCCCTGTGTCGAACAAAGTGGAGACCTCATCGAGTCACAATATCGGCAACGGGGTTCACCCGGTCCCGAAAGTAACAAGTAACTCGAGCACTAAGACAGCACAGAAGAATGAAGCGAGGAAGATCAGCGAGGGATGGGGAGACGATTTTGACTGGGATAATTTCTGATTCCTCTGTTTGTCTATCCTCCCCAGGGTACCATATTCTGCTATAGGATACGACTGCTTGTGTTCGAACATTTGTCTTGCTCATTCGTACATTCATCATACACCTGCTTCTAAGCTTGGTTCAGGTGTTTTGTTATGACCGCGTCGAGGCGGACAGGTCGGCGACCTGTGGTTGGTCCACATCCGTGCTCACGCACTACTCGATGACCGGCCAGCTGGGCTGAAGATAGATTCACGTCCGCTGGTTTCTGTCGAAAGCTTTCTTTTCAGTTGTTTGTGGTGAAGACCATGATTTCCTATTTTTTTCCATGAGTAGACGACCGCCACTAGCTCCATCAAATACGTCGTACACGACGAACTTCCTCCCGTATATCATACCAGGTCCGGGAGGTCTACTCCGGACCTTCAGCCGACGCGAAGCTCGCATGAGTGATGGCAGTGACAGTGGTGCTGAAGGGAGTGATCACAACGAGGACAATGAGTTCGGGTTGGTTCCCGGGACCAGCGCAGGGTGAGTCGGATAGATACAGTCAACTTCTTGATGACACAGCCACGTGTTTACGAAACAGCGGCTAGTACGTCATCTGGGCCTGGCGAGTCGGCTCGGCTCTGTCTTCATCCCTGCACGATGTTGTTCAGACGTTATCACTCCTCGTCGGAGCTGCTCTTTCGGTCAATGTCGGGCGTTCTGAGCACAGGCCAAGCAACGCCTCGAGGGGGAGCTTACAGTAAGAATACGAGGGATTTAGTATCTGTCGTAGATTCGAGAATCAATGATCTCAGCAAATTCGAACTTCGTGCACAGCGTGGTAGTGTTGTTCACCGGTATGTGCAGTATTACCAATAAGTTTGCTCGCCTCCTCGGATCAGGATCGCGAGACTCCTCCGACTTGCTGGATGCTCATCACTCGTGCATTGCTGGGAGGGCCGTAGGTCATCGACAATTAGCTCCTGATAAGTATGTTCCAAATTTCTCCATAACATGTGGTATACTACGCGCCAGTTGGCACCCGCAGAAGGCCGATCATTCCAGTGTTCAAGACCAGGGCCATGACGACCAAGAAACGAATCGCCGTCGACGGCAGGAGAGTAAACAAATACGTGCGCACGGGCGCGTGTGACGGTCTTAACCATCTATTCCGAGTCTCGCTGTCGGCTGATGTACCGCCACACGTCGCGTCAGTGGACGTCACTAGCGCATTCCTTAACATGAGCTTCACAGGAAGGGGCGGTGCAGTTGTTCGGCTTCTCTGTCTACGGAGACACTTGAACTGCTTACGATTCCCATTCGGCTTCGTTTGCACTCCGGCGAGGCTTCGTTATCGAACTTGCTATACGTTCGCGTGTGCCTGACAAAGCTCTGATGCTTCTACTGCTCGGACGAGCCGATTCGACTGCGCTTCGTTGAAACAACGACGTTGTTGGACCTAGTCAAAGCATTGGTATGGCGGCAAGTGCCTTTGCTGCTTTTTCATGGTCATGTGATTCGTTATTGAGCCCACGGAATGCAGTGTGGATGCAGCAGCGATGAGGGGGAACTAGTCATCTCCTGCAGTGGATGAATGCTGACTGTGAAATGTTCTAACGAAAGTCTTAAGCGAGTTGTTGAGTTCTGACTTCTGTCCACCGTATAGCGCCCTCGGGGCCAGAGCCCTGCAGGCTCACAGCTCTCTGAGGCTGCCTCATCACACAACGAAATGTGATGTCTGCCGGCCAGCACTGGTTTTGTGCTTCGTGAAGTATGCCAGTTTCCCGCATAGCGGCGAGTCTCTGAACTTCAGTGCGACTCTGACTAAGTCTGGAGGGCTTTGAAAACCACATTCTTGTCTTCACCGTTTGATTTCGTCAGCAGAGGCTCAAAAATAATACTTCGTAACGCCGACTCGCGAGTGAAATACTCGAAGGACTCTGGACGCGAGTATATTTCCGCCCGGCACATTTGGGGTCCCTGAGTTAGAGCGTTATAGATGAAGCTCTAGAGGTTTCAGGGCTCCTATTTTATGCGACTCTAGAAGTCGAAAATACCGTGGGGATTTTCATAGAAGGAGCGCACTTCAGCGAATACGGAATATCCACGTACATCACAACGATCACAATTCCTGTCATTTTGTGCTCAGTCTTTCCCTTCCGGCGGCGGTCGAAGCTCCTAGATTCGGCAAGCGGTAGATTCAGCAGCGATGATTCCATCGATGACAGACGACACGTAGGGGGCCCAATCCCACGTCCCCGAGGTTATCGTGAATCCTAGGTATCCTCAAGTAACCTCGGAGAACCCCTGCTGCCTACGGTGACTGAAGGTCGAGCGTTCGAGAGCTTTGATAATGATGTGGTCTTACCTAGGCGGAGGGCTCATACCGGAGATGAGTACGATCAACTGCCACTCTCCACTCTGCGGTGCGCCGCGTAGTGATGCCTCCCATGTTGATAGGTCGAACCCCTTCGGGAGCTCGGATGCGTTTTGTATCCTGCCCCTCGAAGTAAGGAGGATGCTGTTCAGCGGATGCGAAGTACTTTGGTATCCACGCTGGTCCACTCATATCGATGCTTCGTTTGGGTGAGTTTCGAGCCTCGAGTCTGGCAAGTCTCCGACTGATTCGTCACCGACAGGTCGTCGTCTGCCTCGTGGTCATCCTTACTGTCTCCTACGCCGGCCCTGTTCATATGGGCTCTTACAGAAGTCATCACTGTGCGAAGAGTAGGCAGCGGGACGCTGCACTATTGTGCCAAAAACTGCAGTCTTTTTGTTGTCTCGCCCTCGTACTCCATCCGACCTGAACTACCGTTTTAACGTGCGTCGCCTAGGTCGCGGGTCGTCTTGTAGGTCGCGGTGTACGTAGTTGTCTTTCTGTCAGTCAGACTGCGACCAGCCGCTTCTGCCGTGGGTGGAAGTCTATGTGTTCATCACCTTCCTAACAGACCCTCTTCAGAATGGCCTTGAGTGGATATATTGCCGTATAGCGAGGGGAGGCAGACCTCTGCAAGATTCAGGTTGGTCACTTCCAACTGATTACCATGGAGTGCATTCCTCTTTATTGTTCAGATCCCTTGCCCTCCTTACTCGTGCTATTCCGGAGTCTCATTTCATTGTTTTACCCGATATGGTTCGGGTGAGACTTTCGCCGTATCTTCGCGCGTGCGTGCAACCTCATCGTTTTCGCAGATACGGGCTTCATCTGATATCCCTCACTCGGACGTGCTCCAGAACAGCCCCCAGTCTGTACATCTTAGTGCAGTGTTTTGTATGGGTCGGCCTGCTCGTGTGGACACTAGCTCTCATCACGCTCCTCACAGTACTCCTTCTACTACACGTTCGTCACCGGTCATGTTTCCCCATTCCAGGTCCCTCTGACTTTGTGCTTAGTAAAGGCAGGATGGATCCAAGGCCCAGAGGCAGCCAAGAAGGGTAACACAGCGTGTGATAGGAAAGCTGATGCCTGCTCTCTTGTAGGTATCATTAACCGCATTCGGCTGGTTCCGGCGGGGCCTGACGAAGGGACCTGCGCCATCTGTGCCAAGGACATGAGCTACTATGGCGATGATGATGGAACAACAAGAGGAGATCTCCTCACCTTTTTCAGTGACCATAACGAGGATTCTTCCGCTCCACCAACAGGAGGATTCACCAGTGGCGAAGTAAGCCCACGACTGGGACACCAGGGTGGAGATGGTGACTTTTGGTCTGCAGGCTTTCGTTTCCCCGATTGATGGTCGGTATGTCGAGCCACGGTACCCGATGCTGCGTGAGATCATCTGCGGTCATCGCTTCCATCGCGCCTGTTTGAGTAGATGGTTGAATACTTCTCACACTTGCCCAGTTTGCCACCTCAATTTGCACAGAGCATACGACATCAACTACGACGTCTGAGATACCGCTCCAGCGTGAGGGAAGAGCGGTCATTGCTACTGTCGTCGCTTTGTTTGGCATCATCTTTATACCCTTGTGTTTGGAGTCTACCTTCAGCCTGTTGTTTGCCCTATTGCCTCGTGGAATACTTATCACCATTAATGCATTCACCAAGTTTCGTGACCATCTGTCGGCTCTTTCGGCGTTCAGTCGTGTGTCAATCACCTCCTGGGGGACGTTGTGTGATTGATGTAAGAAGAGGATATGTGAGCTAGCCACAAGCGGAGAAAGGAGCACTTGGCGGGACTCAGCATCGCTGGTTCTACCTATAATGCTTTCCCGGCTGTCCCCCTCGGCTGTAGCAGTCCACCATCGACCAGCAGTAGGTCGCTTCTCACCAACTAGAAAGCCTCCCGTCACTGAATTAGCGTAGATACTCGTCTTAGCCCGGCTGTTCGGAAGAGGTCCAGCACAGAGTGTGGTAGTCATCCCGAAGGACAGGGACTTCCCTGACACCCAAGACGAGGCTGGTACAGCAGGCACGGACTTGCTGCTATCAGTGCATCGCTCCGCTCTTTCAGATTTGCTGGAAGCAGGCTACCAGGCGGTGAGGTTCCCGCGACCGGTGTTGCCAGAGCTTAGGCGAATTCATGATCTCGAGCCTGATAGGATTCCCGAGGTTGGCCTGTGCTTCGCTCCGCTGAGGCACATCGTTTTTCATCAGGTGTACGAGAAGCTGGCAAGTATGGCGAAGGAAGACCCTTCGTCAGTGGAGATGCACTTTGCTGACTGGGAGGCGCTAATGCGGTAGATCGTGAATTGCTTCGCTCCGCCCTCGATTTTCTCCTTGCCACAGGTATACCATCAAAAATCAGCATTGCCTCCTACCTGAGCAAGTTGCCGACATCATAGCGTGTCTTGCTAAGAGCAAAGTCCGCAATAAGGAGCTCGTGCAGGCCCTCAATCACAGAGTCGGAGGCATGCTGCAGTGGTATCACCGTACGCAGCACCTCAGATACGCCGTACGGTCCATGGCCTTACATCCGTCCAACCCATGACCGAGATGGTGTATGCTTACCAGGAGATGGGCTGGAGGGCCGCTACCACGATAAGGGCATTCGCTAAGGTAACTCGCCACCTATTTGTACTTCGAACCCAAAATAAGGGGCTGGCTCTGGTGTCGACGAAATCTCTTTGGATCGAGCAGGTTTGAGAGTGTCACAGCTCATCACTATCTGGCCCCCTCTCAGTTCCTGTACGGCACGAAGGCCGGTGTTCCGATAAGGCAAAGCTTCGGTCCTCATGACCTCACTGGATTCACTTGCGCCTTCTCGAGGTTGCACATTAAACCGAAGGGATGCAAGGTACCTTGACGGGCCTCGGTCTGTCTTACTGCCCTTCCGTATCTCCGGAGTACAGATCTTCGAAGTCATGTGGAAAGACTTCGCAACGAGTCAGCTACCGCGTCTGGCGCGGCAGATGGATCCACGACAATTAGCGGCGACACTGAACGCATTCGTACAGGTGAGCGGTTGGGTGGTCTCGCTTTAGATTCGGCACAAGAAGTATTCGATAGTTTTCAGGTTGATTACAGGGCCGATAACGCCTTCGACGTCGCAGCCCGAAAGGCAGCAGCCAAGTTGGGTATATACAATAAGGAAGGGAACACCAACGATCAGCACGGCAACGGTCGGTATACCGATGGCATCCTTCGTCTCCGGTTGTCGCGCCTGTTGGCTGCCAGCTTGCCCTGGGTGAATTGAGGAGACCCATATTGCTGTCCGGTCGTCCTCCGATCATCATTCCTCTGTTGGTCCGGGGATGTCTTCTATCCTCGAGCCCGATTCAGATTGGAGACCGAGAGACGTGGCCCTCCTTATCAACTCCTATCACAAGTTCCGGATACGTCCCCTCCCCCTGCTTGCTGCCGTCGCGGACTACACCGTGGCCAATGCGAAACGCTTTTGCCCACACTCGACGTCTCTGGTACTCCCGACTTTGCCCCAGAGGTTCTCTCGAGATCAGTCCGGCCTCTCGCTTTAGGTTGTCAGCGCCCTCTGTCAGCTGGACTACAACGATAGTCGAGTGTTTGCTGCTTTGGCTCCTTTCATCTGTAGAGAGGTTCGCTACTATGATGCTCAAGTGAGACGTCGAAAAGATGCCGTGACTGGGAATCGAACCTGCGTGATGGTGTCAGGAAGTGGCGATGGTCGCTCATGCGTATGCAAAGATGGGTTATCGAGAAGAAGTATGTAATTTCCTGCTTCGCTCCGCCGGGTTGGATGATCTTCAGTAGGTCCTGTTTGAGCGGCTCGGGTCAATGTTCCTGCGTCTCATCGGCGAGGCGGACGGAAAGGCTCTGAGTATGGTTTGCTATGGGTAAGCTGCGTCTTCGATGTGGTGAAAAGGGGCGACTGCCTCCTCCGCCCCAACACAGATTCGCCCGGGCTGATGTTCGGCATTCCGCTCTAGTGAAGGCCCTCAATGATGAGATCATCTTCAGAGGCACCGGTAGGTCGTCATTGATCTGCGCTTGGCCTTGAATGATCTGATTCCTTATCCTATCGCCGACTCTCTACAACGAGATCACTCGGATAGGGTCCCTTCACTCGAAGCTGAATACGGTATCATTGATATTCTTTCCAGCCGTACGTGCTTGAGTGGTCGATTGGCGTAAACTCTGGGGACCAACTCCGTCATGTTTGCTTCTCAACGCCGTCGGTCATCCTTCTCCTCAGTTGGCGTCCGATACCCGCATCTAGCTCTCAAGCTGGAGTCCCTCAGACTGATCGCATGGGGGATGTCCAAGATGACCAAAGAGCATGATCAGAGAATGTGAGCCCTCCCTGTCGAGTACCCGAACCCGAGGATTCCGGAATAGTCATCACTGCGATCATCAGCATTACCGCCGACGCTAGAAGGCAACGGTTGATGGTGAGACTTTTACTGGTAGGTATTTCGTGCTGTATAACATGATAAAGGCTAGAGTATACGAGGCCGTCTCCAACCAGCGGCTCAGAGAGCGAGTAGAACTCTCGAAAGCCCGACGGCAGGCTCGCAAGAAGAGGTTGAAGGAACCTCAGGAAGAAGACAGGCTTCCAGCGGATGCGATGCTGGCCAAAACTGACGTCAGGGTTCCGGGCATTAGACTGGATATCAATTCTCGGTTGGTTGTAGGTATCCCCCAACGACCTTTCAGCAATACTAGCGGCCTATGCCCGGTCCAAGATGAATATACATGGTAGGGAAGGGCCATGATTGGCGCTCAGCGATTCTTAGCTTCCCACTACTCCAACATTCGCCAGCGGTCGTCGTCTGCTGCTGACGATGGTGAAAATGGATCCGTTCGTTTTTGCTGATACTGTCCCTTGAAAAGACAGCGGGAGTAACCTTCGAGTATCTTCAAGGGGCAGCGTTGGTCAGGCATCAGTCAATACTTCTCCAACCGTATTTATCATATGGTGGAGCGGACGTCCACGTACAACCTCGGCTCGATAATGGTGGCGTTGGCGAAGTTCGAGCATAAGGATAAGAGGCTCGTGGACAAGATACTGAAGGAGGTATCTTGCCGCCCTGGACTCTCGGCTGCTGCAATGGCTCGGTACGGTGTCAGGTCAGGGCGAGAGTGGCACAGTGTAGTTGTAGCACTTTGTCGGTGATGGCGATGTCGTTGGGGATGATGAAGGTTTACAATCGGTGAGCTTCCGTACGATATTGGCTGAGAGGATGGTGATGGGGCAGGTCCTTCATGAGGGCAGCCACCAAGCAAGCGACGTTACAGTTGGCTAATTTCAACGAGACGGACTTGACCAACTGGTTTCTGTGCATAGGTCATTTTATGCTACTCGCACAGCTTCAACCTATTTATGAGGATGGATCAGGCTCGCTTAATTACCGAGATGAAATCTTCGCTCGCCGACTGGCGCAGACGGCAGCTCATCGACTTCATGCAAACCTCTCAGTCAGTGGCGTCACCATGTGCATCGTCAACTACCAAAAATTGAGGTGTATAGGCGGCTTCGCTCCGCCTTTCCTATACTCCGCTTTCTAGAATCCACGATCCCACCTGGTTCGATGCGGCCTATAGGATGGTGTTCGAGAAGCAACATCAAATAACCGAACCTAAGCTGGCCCCGGCCCTCCTCTACGGCATCGCCATTACTGACATCGGGAAGAGCAACCCTTGGCAGGAGGCTGCCGTGCACGCTCTGCTGGGGGTTGCCAACCGGCTCAGGTGGGCCATCCTCGAGCTTCAGTTCTCGCGGAAGTCGCCCACAACGTCGGTGGTATTCCGTCACGAGTCTTCGGCTGAACGGAATCGCTACTGCTGCATTTCCATTGGCGACTCTCTCAGGAAAGAGATGAACTTCTCGTCGGTCATACAGCTGCAAATATTCGACCTGTGGGCGAGGCTCCTAGCACCCGAATCCATCATGGGTAAAATGGAGAGAGAAGTAAGGCGCTCATGAAGGGTGTAGCTCGCGAGAAAATGTGAAGTCCTGCATCGCTTCGCTCCGTCAGCATCAAGATCTCCTTGCACGGGCTCGTGCCTACAACACGGCTACTGAGGACGTGATGGGCCAGACGTCCCAGCTGCATCGGCAAGTGTCGAAGTTCTTCACCATGGTTGGTTTGCGTCACCGGAACGAAGTGGTCGTCGGGCCCTACTCCATTGACGTAGCTTAGGGGGCAGGCTTCGGACAAGGCCTCAAGTGTTCGGTCAGATTCTGGTCGGGGAGTCCTTTGCGTTTGAAGTTGACGGGCCGCATCACTTCTACCGTGACACTAGCATGAGGACAGCATCAAGTCTGTTGAAGCACCGCATCTTGGAGGCGTTAGGCTTCACTGTTATTCGGGTACCCTACCAGGAGTGGTCCCAATGCGGTGAGTGGGCACGGGATATCATCGTGGGTATCCTGGGCGATGAAAGATGCCCCCGGGGCTTTATATGGAACTCAATAGTCACCATGACTCGGTTCGTTGCATAGTATCAGCAGCAGTTCGATCGGTCCACTGCCCCAGCACCCTGTTCTAGTGAAATTCGTCCGCGCGGAGGGATTGGCCCCTCTCCCGATAGTCTAATGGCTAGGCACGAGGGAGAAGAGACTGCGGTATGTGGGATCCTTCTGGAAGCAGCTTATTGATGCTAAAGTGGTCACCGAGGACACGGCCAAGGACGTTGCTCTCGGCGACGTTCTCGAAGTTGCGGTGAGTGCGGAGTGCGACGAAGTGGTTTTTCGAAGGGAGCGTGCAGCTGTCAGATTGCTGACAGTCAGAGTGTTGAATCAGCTCACGATGTCATTCAACGGCTCGCACGACAGCTGAAGGAAAATGATGCTCGCCGACCCTTCGCTGAGGAAGTCCTCCCGTCAGATGCAACTGGCTTGGAGTTCGGTAACTCCGTCGGGGCTGCAGGGCGGGGATTAAGCATCTCGTTGTGTTCAGGGGACAGCGTCTCGCCTGTTGCCGAGGCTGTGGATGATGAGCCGCTGTTCTATAAGGTGTCGGAGGATGCCGGTCTGGACGAGCGCATGCGGATTCGGAATGAGGCAGAGAAGGCTCGGATGAAAGTTGTGAAAGACTTTGATGACGCTGAGGGTTTCATGGAGGCTCAGAGTAGGCTGGGCGGAGCGAGAGTAAGGGATTGGATTTTTTGTTAGGAGCCAAGGGGGTTCGGGGGAGTCGTGAAATCAACTACACCGCGGCTGATGTTCGGGAAGATGCTCAGAAAGAATTGTTCGACAGACAGAAGAGGGTAAGAATGACCAGCAGCTTCATACCACTTGATGCTCCAAATCCATATCCAGGGAAGTCCAAGAAGGCAACGTGATCATGAAGGCTTCGCCTCTCCTGTGGATGGCGAGGAAACTGACGACGACGACGACGATGAAGAGCCGGAGGGCGCAACTGCTCATATTCAGTGAATTCAACTCTGCCTTCGCATGCACGTTTCGGATTCAAAGTTTCAGCAGAAGGCCGGCGGAATTATCGCGTTTATTATTAAGACTAGTATCTATTCACGTGTGGATACTCCGCCCGCGAGACACGAGCGACGAATGCAATAAGCTCACTATGTGTCAGGGAGGCACTCTCAACATTGCTGCGGATATACTGTGTGAAGCCATGGCGTGTCAATCGGTAGATCCCAGTGCCTAGTGGTAAGTGGACAGTTATCGACACCCGTGAAGGCCTGCCACAACGTGCGGGCGGCGTCATCATTTCTAGATCTCCTTCGAGTCCGACCGCTCGATTGGAATTCGAACGCTCCATGTTCTCGCTCGCCAAGAGGAGTGATACTTCGGGCGCAAGAAGCTTTCCGCGGGGCGGGGTCTATTGAGGCGAGTTGATGTTGAGTGACTCAACTTCAGTCTCGTGTTAGGAGTATCGCATTCACCCTCATGCTTTGGCTCACTTCGGCGCTCCTCTCCGTCATCTCTGTCTACAGCAGGCGTTCTGGCGGCTACCAGCAATTCAGGGAATCCAAACCAATGGAGGTCCCCACGATTCAGGTGAAGGGCGGGCCAGTCGCTTCTGTTGATCAGTCATTGGTCTGTCTCAGACATACAACGCCAGCGTCGAGGACGACCCAGAGTTTGATGAATGTGTTGTCAATGTACAGCCGGTACCGTGGATCTTCGTCGTTGACTACCAGAACGACTGTCTTAAGACTCGCATGATCATGTGCAATAAGCACATCTTTCATTAGTAAGTTCCCTGTCATTCACCAAGTATATCGCTCGGCGTCACCCCGTAGTCACTTCCGTGTAATGAGTAGTGAATTTAGACAGTAGCGCTGTGGATGGTTTCTTGATAACCTGTATCCTCAGCGACGTGACCGAAGAAGGAGTGGCCCCTCTCCACAGTATAACCGCCCATCCAAGATTCAACCCTTTATACGAGCAGGGGAGGATGAAGGCGACTACACGTGCGCTCGATCCTCTCCCGGAGATGACCCAAGGAGCCACGCCGCCCTTGGGGTACTTTGGGGCAAAAATGAGCTGTGTGACCGTGCTGAGCCACCTCCGATTCCACATGAAGGAGAAGAAGCGTGCCAAAGAGGGTTTGGAAACCTCTGAGGGAGGCTTCGTGCTCATCCCCGAAGACCGTTATGAGCTCGATGAGATGTATGAGGAACTATGTGACGCGTACGAGGAGACAAACGCGGCGGATATGCAGTTGTTCGAGGAATACAACATCACTGCACCGCGTTATACGCCCGACCCGTTACGGGTCGTTACGGGTCACCCGTATGACAATGAGAGGCTCATCTAGGTTTTTGTTCACTCCTTTTGACCAGCACCTACTGTTTATGGGCACATGTTCGATAAGCTGTGCGGTGTTACTGTATGAAAGGTATTTGCGTTAGACCAGTGGAGCAAAGACTCACGCTTGTATGCGATAGGATGGGGAGACATGACGAACGCGACGACTTGGACACAAGAAGTTAGATTATTGTAGGCGCGGCAAACAAACATGGGAGCTGTCCGAAACCCTAGTCTACGTAGAGGTTGAGTCACATCATGTGGGAGATAGAACGTTCGATCCTCCAATCTACCTCTCGAGAGAAAGAAACAACAACTTGTTGTCAACAAGGAAGCAAAACGCGGCGCGTTTGCCTCAGCCCTGCGGGACTGTTCGACTCGGAATTTTCGAGTACTGCATTGCGACAACCTCTCTCTCCGGAGCTGGCTTAAGTGGAACTGTAGGCCCGTACAGTGAACCATATTCACCGGGGTACTTCACCTCAACGCTCATACCCGTAACTTCGAGGGCTGTGTTTGGGCAAGGATGGTCGATGGCTGGTCCGCTGCATGAAATCTCGTTCGCCATAGGCTGCTCGAATGGATTTTCCCGCGTGATAAACTCGCTCGAACCAATTCCTCTTTGGCATTTCCCCCCGTCGAGGTCCGGTGCTAGTCCAATCAAGCCGGTTATCGGCTTTGGACAGAAAACTCGCACACGAGGGCATGACCGCGGCGCTTTGATGCGAACTGTTCAGCTTTTTTATCATCAGAGCGGTTAAAGCCAGCATGCACTTGTTCTTCACAACAGCCGTTTGTGCACCCTTCGTCTACGGTAAGAGTAGTCTGGAGAAGTACCGCCGATTCGAGAACCCCAGCGAAGAGACTATTCCAATAGAGGTGGCGGAAGGGGATAGCTTGGTGCCACCAAGTTGGCGGGTCGACGTCTCATTTATGAATGTTTTTCAGACTTACCACTCCCACGTTGAGGATGACAGGGACTTGGATCGGTGTGTTGTCCACGTCAACATGCAGAAAGTCCCATGGATATTTTTCGTCGACTGGAAGAAGAATTCTCTCAACACTACGATGATCATGTGCCCGCAGCACATATTCCATTAGTAAGGATCGTCTGTTCACCCCACGCTCGATTCACTATGGTTGGCAATGGAACGGGGCAGTAACATCGCTGTAGCTGAGATTGCTGGTCGATGGCCTGTCTTCTCAGCGACGTAACCGGAGAGGGAGTGGCAGCCCTCCGAAGTATAACGGCGCCAACAACCAACCCCCAGCACGTCCGTGGCAGGATTTACGCGATCAACCGCGAGCGCGACCCCCTCCCGGAGATAAGTCGGGGTTCTCTACCCCGCTTGAGGTTTTACGAGAGTAAGAAGGATTGTAAGAACGTTCTGAGCCACCTCCGGTCTGTCATGGTAAAGAGGAGTCATTTCGGAACGGGTTTACAAATCCCTGAGAGGGATTATCAGCTCACTGAGATGCACGAGGATCTCTGCAAAGTCTATGAAAAGGTGAATGCAGCAGATGTGAAAATGTTCGAGGATATCAACAGAGAGAGGATCATCTAGAAACTCCGGCTCCCTAGTCTTCGGACTCACGCATGAGATTGTTGTTTGACGATGTTCTTCCGGTGATCGGATATGTATGAAGCTCAACGGTATTACAATTTGAATGCGCCATTTTGTTACATTAGTCAATCGCAACGCGGGCCACCGCTCAACGGGAAGGATGCAAAGATGGTGGATGCAGAACATCTTCAACTGTTTAAGAAAGAGATTATTGTTAGGTCACTTTTCAAGTGAGAAGAAGATTGCTCAAGTTAAGCATGACGAACAAGTTAAAGTGGATTCGCGGATTCTTCCCTGCAACCCCGTCGCGTTGTCTGACGTGAGGAGGAATGTGAACTGCGGGGAACCGAGACCCGCTGGCTTGCTTCGCCGATGGAGTTGGTTTGTGCTTCGAACAGCAGAACGGCGCTTATTAGTCTGGCTTAAGTGTACTTCCTACACAAGTATAATAGCAACAGACAATGTCTCCACCGAAGAGCATCACGCATCATCAAACATGCACAATCGCGGCATCTTTAGTCATGTCAATCCAGAGTCGGCGTGACCTTCGATCAGCAACGGCCGTGAAGTTTACTGGAGCCCCGCCTGAAGGCAACCCAATCAATCGACTCAAGGGCTTCACCAGTGACTCACCGTCAGCGACACTTCTTTCTGGCATGTCGGCGCATAAGACCTGTGGCTCTATGTTGTCCTCGTCTACCCTCTTGAGCGATACTCGAGGCGACTTCTGAGTGCACGTGACCTGAATGAACTCGTCGTGCGTACAGGACTCCAGACATACAAAATACAGCCAGTTTAGCTCAGTGGCAGAGCATCAGTCTTGTAAACTGAAGGTCGGGGGTTCGATCCTCCCAACTGGCTTACCAATTTGTGCAAGTATCCTGTCGGGTCGCTGTCGGCTGTATGTTCTTCCGTGCATCGGGGATGCGTCACATCCCGATCCATGATCTGGTGGACCCATCTGAAGACCAATGAAAGCGCTGTCCTCACCACTTCTATGCTCCACACCAACCTGGCAGTCTCGCCTATCTGCTGCCCTTGCAGGGTGGAGTACTGGACGCCGATCGCCTGCGACCAAATAGTGGAGCCGCAGACTAACAGCTGCCGCACATACCTTCGCCAGGGCCTCCCCTTTCCCAGCCCACGGGCCGTGACCACTCCCGACAGTCTTCACGAAGGAGTCTACTGCAGCGAGGATCGAGGAAGCACAGAGTCGCCTCATACAGAGCAGCTCGTGCTGGAACAGGCAGTAACTGAAAGTAGTCCATCAGCTCCCAACTGTCAAGTCGGTCTCTTTATCCCACCGGAAGCAGTTACGAAGACATCCTCGGCACATCAGCTCGTTAGACGTATCCGAACATGCTCCGGCGTCACAGGTCTGAGACTTCAATGAGAGGGAAGGATACGCAATGTAACCCCCTTACGTCTTCGCGGCATTGCTCGACTGAGATCCTTCGTGTGCTACTGGCCAGCCCACTGTCGGAGGCCTGTTCGAGTACACCTGCATGGTCCGAGTACTGGCACCGAGGCCAGTGTGAATATCGGTAGCAGCACGATACTCACGCTGCGCGTCGGGCATGGCATCTAGGTCCGGATTCAGACAGCCCTGCTCAGCGAAGGCTCGGCAGCTACCGCGAGCCGCGAGCATGTGGTTGACCTATGCAAAGAACTGTCAGCGACGGACCACTCTATCCCGTCTCTCACTCCGACGGCCTCGGATGGCTCCAACTGCTGCTGCTGGGAAGGTGCGGTGTGGGAGGGCTTCGCCAAAGCGTTCGGTACGTCCACCACCTTCCCATGGCCTGGTTTCTGACATAATATTGCATAAAGGAGATGTAAGGTCCCTCAAGATAGCACGAAATAGTTACCTTAGTATCGATGTCACGCCTAAAGGCTTGCAGATACTCCAACAGTTCTGCCACGTTCCTCGAGTTCTCATCACTGCCCGGCCCCTGAGCCAGTGGCGTTGAGCCGCCGACGGGAATTTGGTAATACAGCGCGCGTCCTAAGCAGCAGCAGTCCGACATGGGCAACTGACGGATGGTCGTCGTGCTCACTCTCCTGTTGCAGATAGATGGGGTCCAACATGGCACGTTCAACTAGATTCTCTCCGGAGACAGTGAGATCAGCAGTGTGGGACTTCTTCGACACGGCACAGCACGGTACCGTGGTGACGATGACCAAGATCAGGGGCAAAGCGGCCATGGCCTGAAACATCCCGATTCCTCGAAGGATCGCCGGACGCGGAATGGCTCACGTGTTGGCGATGATGCGATGGCCGTTGCTTGGCTGGGGTCATCAGTGTTGGTGAGTAATGGCTGAAAATGTTATAGTTACACTCCACGAGATTGACAACTCATGTGCCGAACCGAGCGTGAAGAGGAGACTGGCTCCATGCAGAGAGGTCGAGAGGCATGCTGATCGAGAATGTATATACATCAGATGGGAGCTTCTTGCGCGTCCGACACTGGACGGCTTAGAGTGGATGAACTTGATAGCGATAAAAGACGAAAGAAGGATCGAATGTGCCGAGGAAATAATAGACGATTCAGAACTATGTAACAGCGATCTTGCAGAGCCATTCAAAAGATCAGAACTCTTCACACATGAGTACCTGACAGAACTGGAGTAGTGGCAGCAGTAGTTCCGCGAGAGTACAAATTTATGGCCGGTCTCATTGGACGCCCATCGGCATGCATCAGCTACATCAGCCTGTAGCCTAGTGTTACCGCATAGATACCTCAAAAAGGGGACCGATACTCAAGGCGGGATAGCGGAAACCTACACCCATTTGGTCGGAGCCTCCACTGGCGCGGGAGCAGATGCTATGTGGCCTTGGTGGAGCGGGCAACGATCACTGAACGCTATTTTCACAAAGTCTTGAGGCCAGCAAGGGCGGCCAAAACGGATGGGTATACTGCTGCTGGGGCCCTCTCGAGCTGTGGCGGAGTCATCAGAGTCCGCTGTGTACGAGTCGTGCAGTACTGACGACCCGGTGGGGATGTCGCACATGAAGGCTTGCCTGCAGGAGCTGTGAATGACCGATGACCATCGAGCTTTTACCTACTTGGTATCCTCGTCGGACGGCGTCTGAGCCGTGGCCATCTGAAGGCAGATAACCTTACTGAGGCTCTCATGAAAGAGGAAGGTTGAGGGCTTCTGTAGCTGCAGGGGCTGAGGCAGGGAGATCCTAGACCGACACAGTGGTGGTGTTGCTGCCCGCTCACCCCGACTGCCGCGGTAACGTGTAGTCTCAGGTGGACCTCTGTGAGCCCAGCCAGGCCGGTGTCCCCGGTGAGCAGCATCTTCGTTGCAGCTGCTGAGAGCTGCCGTAGGATGCTCACGCCAGAGAGGAAATCCCCGGCGTTCCGAGTGAGCCAGTAAAACCACACCTCGAAGGATACCAGTTCCCATCCATCGGCCCCGCGGCGCTCACCTTCTTGCTCCTACCAATCTCGGCCTGTTCTCCTGACACCTTATGTGCCGCGGCCTTTTTCAACATGGCGTCGAGGCTGCTCAGAAGGGTGTGATGCCAACTCCTGCACCAATGCATACGATAACGTCATCCAGCGAGCATCCGCAATCAGGCTGCGACGCCGTGACACCGAGCTGGCCCTGCTCTATGTCGTCCTCGGCCTCCTCATCGCTATCGCTAGCGTAGTCCAAGTCTCTGGTCTGAATGGGTGTGGTAGACCAACGACGGGCTGTGAGAGAAGCGCCGATAACCTACACTGACACTCCGTCTATTCCACCACTTTTTAGTCAGTGATCGCTTCGGAGCTGTCTCCTTGGTCAACGTAGTGACATCTGCCTTGATGCTCTGGGCAGGAGCGCAGAAAGGTCCGTCCAGTTTCACTTTAGGCAGGTCGTCCGGTTTTCTCTTCGCACCTGAGCATAGTAGCAAGTATGTCCGGCAGCACGCCCAACAGCTCGAATCCGAGATGCTGGTCACCTCCGGTGGAGCTGCCTTGTCCAATCTCCTTTGGTATTGACCAACAGCCGGACGAAGCCCGTGCCAAGAGCAGGCCAGTTGGCAACGCTGAATGGATGCCACTCGAACCATGAGATCTCTGGACAGAGAACATGGACATACATCCTGAAGGAAGACCTCGAGGTCTCAGGTTCGAATCCCAAGGCCGGTACTGAGTCACCCTGGGCTGCACCGCCTCACGAACTTCTCGCCTGTGGCAATGTCAATCCTGAGCAGCTCTGAGCTCACGCTCTCTGCCCGGATTATACGTACGCGTCGATGAAAGCTCCGCCGGATTCGCAAGAATAAGTACCTGAGACCAGAGAGTTCCCTTGGCCGACGCCCGTGGGTTAGTCTCCATACAACAGACATATGGGCATGACGATGGGAACTACGAGAGGCAAACCGTGCCCCAGCAGCTGTGATGAACCATGTATCTAAGAGGTAATAAGAAGGGCTGTGCCGAGAATTGAACTCGGGACCTCTCGCCGCCCAAGCGACGTTCTTGCCGCTAGACCACGAGACGGGAAAAAGAGCAGAAAAGAATTAATACAGCACATATGGAGGCGATTTTTTTGGGATGAAATAGAGCCGAGAAAGCTCTATTTCATTATATTTTGAACATCTATCGAGGTTGCGTGGCTGGCTGACGATTCGCCTTGGTAGCCGACTAGACCATGGCTAGACTACCGGCTAGACCAATTGTAAGCCTTCTCCGCGTGTCTTGGTTTTTTTAATATTTTTTCTTCAGAATGAAATAGCGCATGTCTAGATTCATTTGAATTCAGCGTCTCACCGTAACATTCTATCTCTGCGCAAAGTTTTGTAAGGATGCGGATCATGCGCAGCACGTGCGACGCCGTGACGCCGAGCTCGCGGGCGAGCGAAAGTTGCAAACGCGCTGCTGCCTATCCTGGGACCTCCGCGACCAGTGGCTGTACAACTGTCCCTTCCTAGAAAATCCTGGCGATATGTCACCAAACCTCGGGTAGCAATTGTACTAAAAGTGACTTGACTTGTTTCTGATCCCCCTGATATTATCAGGCTGGTAACCAGGGCCTGGTTCGGCGTATCGTCTGAAGAAGACTTTCGGAGCGTTTGTAATGAGCTAACCGAGGTGGTTGCTCAGCTCAGCTGAGCAGCCGGGGCCCGCCGATGCTGTCCACAGCCTCACCAACCGAGTTTTAGACCGTACGGTACAGTCGATCATAACACTGAATTCACGCCGCGAATCGTGAGTCGCGATGCATCAAAGAAGTTCGCGCCTTTTACTTTCGTGGACCATTTCGGAAGGTTGCGATGGAATTTTCAGAAATTTCGCAGTACAAAAAGTGCAAACTTGTTGGTCGAAAAGGCAAAAGGGCCCACTGGTGTGTGACGTTATAGACTCGCAGGTTGGAAAGGCTAATACCGTACTACAGTCCTCGAGGGGATACTATTATTTTTCATCCAGCGAGTTCCTACTATGAAGTTGCGCTCCGTAAGGGAGCTTTCCTTATATCAGCATATTTCCTGGACGACAGATAAGGATATTTCCGGGACTCAGAGTACCGCTATGCTTTGGCGTAGAGGTCAGGGTTGTAGAGCCCGTGGACCACGGGCTGTGGTATTTTAGCCCAGGCTTGGAGTAAATTCGGGGAGGGTCGCAAGATAAAATCCCCAATTCACGTGGTTACCGGAGTATACCATGCGCAAATATTAGCCACGGAGTGGCTTGGGTGTATCACTCTCAGATGACTCCTATTGAGGCAGATTCCATGGCAGTGAATGATCAGCTTATAGCTGGTTCCAATTACCAAGCTACCTTTCACCGACGGAGGGACAACCTTTGGCAGAGGTTTGTGCAGTATATACCTAGTCTGACGAAATGAGTCCAATCGGCTTATAAAACCACGAGAGAACTCTATTTCAAACACTTGTTAAAGGTACATCCCCGCGACAAATATATTTTCCATTTCATTTTTTTATTTTTTTTCGCGCCTTCGGCGCGAATTGTACACAATACCGCACAGCCCTCTCGCACCCTAAGCGAGAATCATACCACTAGACCACACAGCCGATGTTCACCAGCATAGTATGCGAGCTTGAAGGCAGCACAGACTTACGTAAAGCAGTAAAACGTAGAGGACCATGCATGTAGTATGGACGAATTGAAATGTCTTGTAATGAGACCATCGAAACTTCTTACGGGAATACCGCCCCCTGAAAGCCGATCGGTAGGTGCAAGGAAGAGCAGAATACTCATACATGAAAGCAAGTAGTAAAATATGAGGGCGGCACCCGACCAACCAACAGTGCTCGAAAATATGCCCCACACCGTTGGGGTTGAATCAAGGGGACACGACGGCCGAATGGGGACCAATGACGGTAGGATGGGCTCGAAACCCGGCTTGGCACAGACTAATACCTATAAGGGACTCTGTAGGACAGTGTTGAGCCTGCTGTGGAGGCGTACTGAATTTATGATGCCGGGCTTTACTCTTGATAAACACAGGTATTGTGCCCGACCAAATGGCCAAAGACGTGCACCTGATGGTCAGACCCTAGCGATGATCCGAGTAGGGGGCTCGACTCACCACAACATACACCGCCAGCAGCCAGGCTGAGTGTACATGGATCGAAAGGGAATGTAACAAGGGTTTATATTCAGTTATCTTATACAACGATGTGATTAAACGACGACTCATAGTAGCGAACAAGGCAATACTGTACAGGAGCGTGCCCATCGCTCCGCCACGAGCGAGGACCAGAGGGAAGCCCAATAATTGGCCTGCTGGACGACCGTATCTGAGCACAAAGCAGTCGGCGTCTCCGCAAACTAAACGCGTTGGGCGACAACGACTGGGGCGGTCTTCCATTATGATCGCTACAAGACGCACAGTGCAAAGACATGCGAACCGAGTGAGCTGTCGAGGTGTTGAGGAGACACTTGAATGATGGTGGCTGTTGGGCCGTCCTCACCTAGCGTAGAGGCCGTAAGAGAGTGATATGGTGAAAAAGAATATATCCATGATGATGAAGCAAGTCTTCTTATCATCCCATGGCTCGCCCATCCCGAACAATGCCAACCCTCGTTTCCACTGCCGTGTGATTAAACGATGGAGACCATGACGGCAGAGGACCAGCCTCCGACGTAGTCAGGGGCACTACTGTGTTCCCTTCAGAGGACCTAAGCCTAGCAACCCGTGGTATGGGCAGTGTACTCCAGTGGTTACCTCATCATCGTAGCCTCACGACAGGGCACTGTTTTAGAGTTGCCCATTATGAGATCTATCATGGGCATGAGAGACCTCTCGCTGAGGGACCAGAAGCCGTACAGTTCGGCAGCCCCCTCTCGCAAGAGATCAGCTACCAACTCGGAGGGGGAGGCCGCGCAGCCCCGGGCAACTGACTTCTGCACCTGTGCACGCCCGCCGATGGTAATGAGCTCGAACGCGACGGACTCACCGCCCGTCGAACCTCCTCTACCGCACGCTTCCATTGAGCGTCCTGAGTGAAGCACTTCTCGCTTATTTGGTTGGACAAGCCCTCCCCCGTCTCGAAGCCGATCGAGGATGGCGGTGCACAGATGGACTGGTTGCCCGCTGGGGACCAGTTGTTGTTGTTGAGGACACACTCATTAGCCCGACAGGATGGGGTACGATGCTAGGGGGGTTGCGTTATTATTAGGGGTGAATGATGACACTGAGATGTGACCTAATTAAGAAGGGCGGAGCGAAGCAGAAGGAAGAAGAGGCGTTTCTACTCATCTTGCCGGCGACCGATAACAGCGCCTCCGGTGGAGCTTCCTCCTCCTCTTCCATCAAAGACCGTGATATGATAAGGCTTGCTGGTCGTGGCTTCGGACTCGTCATCCGACCACCTAGTACGTACTGCTACTGACGGAGCAAGACGAGCCGTAGCTTACCCGATGGCGTCCTCGTATCCGGCGTAGTTATCGCGACAGGCGATTTCTTATCGGCCGGAGTTCTTAAGACCTGTGACTTAAACAGAGATCTGCTAGGTACCTAGCAGAGGGCCTACCGAAGAGACAGCCAAGCCGATGAGCTCACCGTGAGACGATTGCCACTGGTGACGTTCCTCGGGGGCCGTTCCTTCGATGGTGGAGTTGCCCCCTGTCCCAGCGGCGACTTTGCAGCCTGACATCTTGCCGTTGCTCAGGGAGCCCTACCCGCCTCTCTCACCACGGGCGACACATTTCCTTCTTCCCGAGAACGACAAGCTTGCGTTTCGATCATCGGTCGAATCTCTCGGCCCAGATCCTGCGGTACATCCTGACGTAGAAGTGGAAGCGACGGCGGAGCGTAGCCGTCCCACCTCCAAACTAACGTCTTCTACTATAACGCTGTTGAGGTGTGCATTGCTACGGTCGATTGATGATGTGGACGATGGGCTGTCGAAGGAGGCGTCCAACGGGAGCGGCAAGGAGTTAGCTCGGCAGGCACGCCATGGACCCAACGATGAGAGGATGGACATAGCTACTGTAGACTGAGACTGCCACGATGTGACCAAAGGGTCATTGACCAACACAAAAGAAGCCTTCAGGGGTTATGAAATGGTACAGTTGGAAAAAGACGGAGGAGACAAGTGAGGAGTATCGATCAATCTAATCAATGTCACCGTAATAGTTTACTGGGCAGTAATGATACAGGGGCGGCTTCATCATCACCGCTACCAGCCTCGGGTATAATTATTCGCTGAATATAGTCCTTACCAGGAATCGAACCAGGAACCTCCCTACCTCCTCCGTAGCCATTGTAGTCATCTTTAGCCCGTGATCGGCCGTGCTTGCTCTTGACATGGAAGCCTCTTCTACTGAGATTCGCCCCCGTATCTTGGTCACGGCTATTAACCTAACCCTTACACATGCAACCCCGATAACGCCATTAGCGACTAACCTGAGGTGCCTTAGCCTTTCCCGGCTTATACAGCGCCTTCTTGCCTCTGTTCTCTGTCTCCGGTCGATCATAGTCTGGATCGGCCCGCCGCTCCTGCTGTTGTCGTCGATTCCCCCAGTCTCTACGTTGCGTCCGGCTGTTATCGTCCGTCCAGCCGCCGTGAGACCGCTGCCTCGTTGGTGGTTGGGCGGCGGAGCGACGCGTCGTTCGTGCATTGGCCAATGCTTGCTGGAACTGCGGTATGTTACAGACGACCTCCATACTCAGCTCTTCCGACTGAAACCACGATGATCATGACAGCAAGACACACTAAAGCACAACTTATAGAGCGGTTCATTCACTACTACTCTCATCACCTCGCCCTCAGCTTCATCACCATCTCCAGCGCTGCTCTTATTGATGAGCTTATGGCCCGGCAGTGCCTCTATGCACTCAATAGACGTGACGTTGACACCCTCCAGCATGGTAAGGCAGCAGAATACATCAAACCTTACACAACCACTACCGATACAACAACGCGTCTACTCTGTCTCTACCCACCTCAGCATGGCGTGGGTCGATGGAACCCCTCGGGTAGCCCAGGTCCAGGCCCTATTCACAGCCATCCACGTGGCAGCGTCATCAAGTTCAGGATTCCGGCAGAAGGCTTCGGCGGACTCGCTTGAATTATAATAAATGAAACTGGATAAGGATTTGAACCACCAACCTCGAGGTTACCAGCCCACAACCGCAACCACTCGGCCAAACCTCACCTCGTCCTAATGCCCTCCACGCTGTTGTCATGATACGTCCCCCAATTATGGGCCGCCCTATCGATTGCCTTGCGGGGGTGGTTGAACTCCTTCTTCCCTCTGGCCACCTTCTGTGTTGAAAACAGGCGTTCAATCCAACTAACTTTCGGCTTCGGATGATCCAGCAGCTGAAAAGACGAAGAATAAAATCGCAGCGGAGCGAAGCAACCAAGCGACAGCAGCAGGAGCATCATCGGCGGCTCACAGCCAAAGCTCTCCTCATCTCCTGCATCAGCCTCTCCATCCCTCTCGGGCTAACACCGAGGAGTCTGAGGTCCTCGAATGGATCAGCTATAGACAGCCACGCACGCCGACGTCTCAGCCCCATCACAGTATCAAGAGTCGGACAAGGCCCTTCATCACTGTCATCATCACCACCACTGCTACCTGCACACTCTCGGGATTCTGACACCTCTAGCTATCTCAACGTCATGAGGGTAATACCACATTTTTCCATACGTTTGATCAGCTTGACCAGCTCCGTTTTGAAGTAGTCCTCCTTGGACACCGGCGGGCCGATGGAGCGGACGTCGACGACGGATTCGTAGCTCGGGAAGACTTCCGTGTAGAAATCGAAGAATTCGTATAACAGGCGCGATAGGCTCGGTACGGATCTGAGACCGCAGGATCGACCCCACCACTCCGCATTTTTCTCTCACTTCTGAGCGTATTCTGGTAGGAAGAAGCGACTGAGGGCTTCCTGCGGGTCCGTGACTCCAGTGGATAGCCAATCGAAGAAATATACATGATGCTGATTTGAGTCGACGTATCTGGAAGTCTTCGAAGATGAAAGCACTGGGGATCGAGCCAAGGACCTTTCGCAACAGGGTGCTGCGCTCTACCTGTCGACTATCCATTCTGACTTGACATTTCGAAAGCAGCGAGGATCTTGTAAGGACGGTAATATACCCTTCTGTTGCAAGAAAAATATGACCAGCAAGACATAACTGAAATTAAGAAACAAAAAATCAAAACTCCACTCCGCCGTCGCCGTAGCAGCCGTCGAGAAAGTCTCTGAATGCCCCATCCGAGTACGGACTCACCTGTAACTGGAAAAGTGCCGTTGAGGGCATCATTGACATCCCTGGTCTTGGCCCAGTGCTTGACCAGGACCACCAACGACCGTACCTGATAACAATATATTAGTCACTGCGCCACGAAATTGCTCCGTCTGCTGATGCTGATTACCTCAGGCCTGAGCATAGCGTAGCATCTCAGCAACCTCGAATTATAAAGTGTAATCTCGTGATCGAAGGAGAGGTTAAACTCCACCTTCTCCCTCTCACCGTCAGGACCTTGCCATTATCACCATCCGCCACGACCAATCGACAAGAGAGCTCCTACCGGTGAATTCCTTAACCAGCAACAGTATCGGTACTCGCGCTGAGACGACTTCATTAACAACATACCTACAACCATGTAACGTGAACTTCTACAGGGAGCGGCTTCGACGATCGGCAGTAGCTGCCCTCACCCTCGCTTGTCGAATTCTTCCCCTAGTAGCTCGATAGCCGCTATAGTAGCCTTCCGGTCTCGAGCTTTGCTGGTCATCTCCTTGTCGTTATCCTCCTCTCTATCACTCGAGCCACTACCCTCTGACCCAGCCCCTGCTCTGGCCTCCTCAGCTGCTTCAATTTGCTTCGCCCTAAGAATGATATCTACACGTCTGCCAACCCTTCAACCTGGGACCTCCAAAGAAGGCTACTACTACGACTCATCTCGCAGAGATCCAGGCAGAAACCAAGCCTCAAGGAGATTTCGACCAACCTTCCATTATTACAGTAATTCCTCCTTGACCTCTTCTCTCAATTCAACGGCAACATCAATATCACTATGCGCTGTCGGGAAGCCGTTCACGAGACTGCCATATACCCTACCCCCAACACCTAGCGGCGAGCTCATCAACTGATAGAAAAACCGTAAAACACGCAGGACGACCATCCACCTTACAATTTCATTGACCTCGTTGAACTGCTGATGGAGCCAATCGATCCTCTCCGGACGAGGGAACATATCCTCCGCTAATAGCTCCAACTCATTGTCCGCATCCTCCGCATCAGTGCCTGGAATCACGACAACAATTCACGCTTCGCTCCGCTGTGATTCCGCTGGCTCACATGCTATCTGCCTGTAGGGTACAGCGATGTCCCTAGCAGCTTCCGAAGGCAGACTTTGCAACTCGTAGCACTCCAACCTGAAATAATTAATAACAAGAACAAGCATCGCTCCGCCGGCTCCGTTCGTTCCCACCTCGTTTTCGCAAGCATCGGAGCCTTCCGCGTCACAAGCATGTATCTCACGAGCTCGGATGAGAATTGGGAGAAACCCAGGATACTCAGCAGCCCAGGAAAGATACCTGCATCAAATCTTGAGACCTTACACCATCTTGCTAATCCTCAACGCTTCTAGTCGGGGCCAACTTACACATGCTCCAATGCCAACAAGCATGGCATGATGACTTCTTGACTCTGCGGCACAACTCCATCGACCTGAGCAGACTCACAAGCTACACTCACTCATCTCGAGGATGCACACTAAATCACTACTGTGAAGCAGTCAGACACTATGAACTAACGGGCCTCATGAATGATAATCCCAAAGAACGAGGGCCTTGGAAAGATTCCGTGACAGCGCACTCACCTGGCCAGTGATAACGGCCAGAAGGCACCAATGAACAGCCCCGAGAAGGCACGCTGGTGGTTTGTCGATCATCACCCAAGGTGGCATGGACCCTCCCAACCTGAGTACAAAACGGGGAAGATGAGCGAGGGCGCCGCCTACCACTACCGAAAGTGTAATAATATTTCACGAGCCATCCGCGCCTAGTGAGTGAGCTGATAAGTTAAAACTCTCCTTCGACCGAACGAAATTCAGTAGCCGCTAGTCCTAGGCGAGCAAGCCAATTACTTCCTCAAGAAGGCGGTGGCATCCTCATAGAGGCTCTCAGCGGTAGGAGAGGCCATCAACGACTGCAAGACCAACAAGCTAGCATCTGTCAAGGCATCACCATCATCCAACACCACGACGACTGCCTCGCTACCTTCAAGCTTTCCTTCATCGTCTGCTGCATCCTCTAATAACGTATAAAAAGGGCTCCCCACGTCCTTGGATTTTTCAACCAACTGCCATGAAAAAACAGCTCCGCTCCGCCATGATGAGCCGCGTACGAAATTACATCTTTCATATTATTGCCGCCATTGGCCACCACTGCGTCGTTGCCGCCATATTTCCGCAACATTAAATTCAAACGACGGCCCCTGCGAGAAGGAACACCCGTGAATCGAACCCTAGGCCTCACGCATGACAAACGACATTGTTAACCTCTCCGCTACTACCTGGCCTCCAATAGCTGTTTCCCATCTAGAACATCCAGGACCTTCCTGGCAGCCTCCTCCATTGCCTCCTCTTCATTCGGTCCTTCTCCCGCACAGAACTCATCCAACGGATAACACTTCAACTTCACCCGATCAGCACCTGTACCGTCACTGCGCCACAAAATTCCACCTTCCCCTTACTACCACCATGAGCCGTCGAGACTTGTGTTTCAAGGGCAGACCGTCCGACCCCACATCTACTAAGATACTCCACTAGACACCGCATGTAGCCCCTTGGAGGAGTGACCATCCTCATTCTCGTTGATATCGGGCTGGGGTTGAGCAGAAGGTTGGAAGGGCATGAGCAAGGCAGCTGTAACTGTACTACGCTCTCCCCAAATCCTATTCAACTCGGCACTGCTATATAAGTGACATCACAACAAGCGTCTAAGTGTACTTTCTCTCATGGGCCAACGACGTCGTAAGACGACGTTTTTCAGTATCTACATGATTCGAGTAGTTGCACAACACTAGCAAACCGACTTACCCGAATTGGGTGTAAGCACCACCATGAGCCCCGGGGCCAGGGCTACGGTCTGATAACGGGACGACGATCATGACCCCCACTCGCAATAAGTACTGAAACTACCTCGTCCGCCCCCTGTTGACCGACGTCGTTGTCGTATGGTGAACTGGGGTGCCGAGGCGCCGTACCCTACACTGCAATGGTCAGGCGTGCTCACGCTCTGGTTTCGTTACTCGTCCTCGGCCCTATGCAGGTCCCCAATTCATACGTGCCCGGACCAGGGCTCAACGATGAATCCGCTTCTAGTCGGCTAGCAGACACAAAGCTGGCAGACCCAATAGGAGGCCTGTAGAGAGAAGCCGGTAAGTTGTGTCGAGGTAGTATTGGCCGCAGTACCTCTGGGAGCTGCCGAACCCCCAACTCGGTGAAGTCTCGTGGCCCGATATAGTATTGGCCATCGCGGCCTTATATCTGATTGTTAACGATCGCTATACGCCCACGCCTGCGCGATCATCGTCGTCATCAACCCTACTGGCCTGGCCCTGGTACAATGGACTGAGTAGACCGCGAAGCATCCCATCTAGATCCAGTAGAGTAGCTGACAGCGAGAATGACCAGGGCTGACAGCAGAAGGTAGAGGTGGTACCTGGGCCCTCCCAAGGAGCACGATGGGCTATACGCGCCCGGGCCGGGGGTACCACTCCGACCATCAGCGATGGACCTTCGACATGACCGTCCAAAGGCGTATCTAGACTTGACCATGAAGGCTTCGTTTGAGTAGGTGGTATTATCACTTGGCAGTTGATAGCATGTCAGCGTTGTTGGGCGTGTAGGCCCCTGGGCCTGGTACGGCAGCTCGACCTCTCTTGCGACCACCGAAAGGGTCGCGGGATGCCGTGCCAAACCCGAACTGGGGAGAAGAGGTGAATCTGATGAGTCACGATCCGAGGACCTCTTCTGGACTGATCCTTGGCCGTCTTACCTGCTAACGACGGCGGACACCCTCTCACTAGCGTACGTACCAGGGCCTGGCATGCTGCCGGCTTCAGAATTTACAAGGCTTGACGGACCCCGACCCTGAGTTACGACAACACTCCGCTCCCGATCGGTGTGCCCGGTGACCGCTAACCCAACCCATTCTGTATCTTCCAAGCTCAACCTCGAAGATCCCCCGATACTACCCTGATAGACCACTTAGGAGCCTTATGAATCGATGACAGCCCAGTCAGCAGCGGGTACGAAGATGAGCGAGTTGACATCCTGTGTGATCGACGACTACCGGGCAAAGCCTGCGCGAAGAGTGTGATTCTTGCACTCTCACTCACACTTGCATTTCCTCAACCGTACAGCGAAGTTTGATCTTCCTTACTAGTTTCTGCGATGTTGGCTGTACTTTCCTTACTGCTGCTGCCACTGAGCTCTCTGGGCCGAGCTGGACACGAAAAGCGTACGAAAGTTAATCAGCTACTGAGCCATGAAGTAAGACTCATCGTGCTGCGGTACTGGTGCGGCATCGGTCCTCTCTCTCAGATTGACGGCGGCGCCGTCAGTTTCCTGCCCTCCCACGAGAACGACTGTTGGCTGGTGGTGAGGAAGCCCGACCACCCCGGTGTTCTGGCTTCCTGGGGCTTCACTATCGACCGAGGCGAGAACAAGTTGAAGACGATAAAACTTGAATGCTCGGCCCACTACTATACATGGTAGGTGAACAGTACTCAGCCGCTGTTCTACCACTTCTCGTCAGCCACGACTCCACTGCCGAACTACACGCCTTTGAGACCAACAACGATCCTCGCCGACCACTACATCTGAAGGCCGGCAGGACGTGTCTTGTGGACCCAGTCTTGAGTCTGACTGTGAAAGTTAAAGAGCCGTTGACGACAGGGAGAGTGAGTGCAAGGAGGCAGTTAACAAGCTTCACGAAATGATGATCAATAATGGCCAGAGCCACCCGGGAAGTTTATACGATTATACCGCCATGCTTGCGGATCTCTGCATGATGTTTGATGATGCTAATGATTTGCAAGTCTAGATTCACCTTTACACGCCTCGATTAACCGTAAATGCTGTTGCTGTGCCCAATGGCAGTCTTGCGTTCCGAGAGAAGACCACTGAACACCCTATCACACGGAGCGCCCGCGATATGAGAACGGGGATGTCTTACAATCCTCGTTCCTTGACCAAGGAGGTTGGCTCGTCAGAAGATTTCCTTTAGTATCGTACCCTTCTTTGTACGAACCAGTTGAGCGCGGCTATCGCCGGGCAGTATAGTTGAAATATGTCGCGCTGAGCCTTATCAAATTCGAAACCGTGGACTCATTCGGGTGCCACTACTCTTGTACCACTCTCTAGCCTGCCATTGAGTAGTAATACAATCGGCAGAGTTGTCCATAGAGGCGACGTAAGGCTTCTCATCAAATCTGTAGCGTCAGCAACCGAGTAATAGCTGTGTACCATGCCTCGCATGCTTGCTGCCAACTACGACGTTGGATTGCGGCTTCTCTATCTGGCAGTAGAATCTCCCGTGCTTCTTACTGTCCGTGCCTCCGGTGTCCGTGGTCGAAAATTACGTGCGAAACTACTTGAGGAGTGAACACGATGGAGTTGTATTCGTTCATTTTGATCAACACTAGGCCGTCGTAACAGCAGTGAATGGGCGCTGTCACGGACCATTGGCCGCCTACCATGAAAGCGCTGAGGTCGCCACTTGCAAACGATTCTAGCTCTTACCATTCACGAGAGTTGTCACCTAAGCTCTGGGTTTCTTATATTACGAGTCGTAACATCAGGAACCAAAAGCCGTCGTGACGGAACTCGAGCGCGAATCGCGTAACCTTGTTATCGCGTAACTTCACCCATTGAGACACTGGTTGTCTTCCTTCTTTCATTTCGCCATTCTGCAGTCAACTACTGACCTCCGGTGCTCCACTGAACTCAGATGACTGTAGTTTCCGAAAATTGAGTTCACTCTCTAAAAGTTTTCTAGAGAGCTACGCACCATCAGTCCACCAGATGAACGCATCGAAGTTCGCATCATCAGGCCTCCGAAGTTCGCGAGACACCCAGCACTGGGGCGTTGATCTCATTCTAAGCTTGCCAAGCATCAAACAAAAGGCACGAGACCTTGCTCACTAGGCATGCTCTTTGCCCAGGACTGGCCCCAGCCCGACTCGCCGCAGACGAGTATCATACCGCAAAGATGATGCAGAGCGACTTGCTGCTATCGCTGTGCTCTGAGTGACCGCGCTAATGTTACCTGGCGCCGCTCGGAAGTTCGACACCATCCCTTGCAACTGAGGCAGATCTCCAGAGCACGATCATGTCTCGGGCGCACCCTTGAGGCAGCATTTCGGGCAGCAACCGATTCCTCCACAACATTTCTGCCCCCTTACTGCAAGAGACCTATGCTAACCTTCTGCTCAATGCTATTCGTGGCCCTTGCCTGCGCGGCCTCTGCAGTTCGCACGTCCAAGGATATAACAGCACACGAGCCTAGTGATGCTCTGAATGTAGTGAAGCATGAACATCACTCAGTGAATCTGGTGTACGATAAAATATCTCTCATCAGATGGAAGGTGTCTTCATCTCGGCGAAAGATGGTATATGTCATCTCATGTACCACGATGAAATCCAATTCTTCCCTAATCGCTTCGGTGAAGTGCATTGGTACTTCAAGATCGATGAAGTGAGCCATAACCTCCAAACGAAATCAATTGAATGCTACCAGTATACCTATACCAAGTAAGGAGTAGCCGATTTATGACGTAGTGTAAGTGCCTTTCTCACGCTTTCTCAGTCTCCTCTTCCCTGAATCGGACAGCGAGGCTAATCCGTTGGCTCCCTACCGCATCACAGCACACGGCTGTGACGATGCTATACAGCAGCTCCATGCAGCCCTGAAAACTTCTGATGGATTCCTTGGCTTCTATCTCGCTGTCTGCAAGGAGCATTACGCTACCAAGTCTTTGAAGAATTGGCAGTTCAGTAAGGCCGAACAGGAGGATGATGATGATAACCTGTTGCATTAGCTTGCATTGCGCGAAGCGTATCTTTGCCATTCTCCATTATTCATCACGATGTTGTTGTACATGTTACACTCTTAAAGTGTCGATTACGAGTATCGAATGCGAGCGTGACATACGAGACTGTTTGGCCGGATTATGAGGGCGGTCTTCGCGCTGGGCATCATCCGTGTGAATCGATGGATTTATCGCAGAGAAAAAGAGGGATGAATGATGGATCCCTCTTACCTCCGCCATCCGCCATTCGTGTTCAACAACTGTCCAAAGATGAGTTTTGCACTCGAACCCCAGAATAATAACTTAGATTAATGCATGTAATTTGGAACTTGATAGCCGCGAGATTGGCGGTGGGAATTTTAGTACGGCGAAAGAGTTTTCACCTGCCTTGCTTTGGAATTCCTGTCTTTCGTAGGCTGTAACGATTCTTGAACCTGCCCAAGCTTGCAAAGTGCTCGCCAGGAGCTTCTTCATTATCCACAGTGCACAAACCAGCCCCCGCTGGGAGAGCTACAAACCCCTGAGCTTCCCGAACGGTGATTGGATATTGCCATGGTACAAGGCGAATGACTCTTCATCGCATGGATGGGTTGAAAAATGCCACAAGCGTTGCTATCTAGCACACACTCTGCACCTTGCGAGTGCTGGTTCGGATGCAACGACCTCGTTATCGTCAGCCCGGGCAACGTGGAGAATTTCAAGTAGCGCCAAGTGTATGAGAAACTCTCGTTTTTAGCCTCCAGGGTGTTCGACGAATGCCCTGAAGGCTGATGACGAGAACTATTCGCCATTACTCCCCAGTACAACGAGGACTCACCGTCAGACGCTGGCGTTATCAACTCGCCATCCCCTCTTAGTAGAACTGCTCAACTCAAGTCACGCATAAGGGAGAGGCTGAGTATATACGTGAGGGCATCATCATCATCAAGAGCATGGTAGCATCATCAGCAGCAGTAGTCTACTTTCACTGGACGTTACAATACAAATACGACTTCAATTATGTGAATCTTGAAACCAACAACACATTCAACTTGTCAGAAGAAGAGCATATGCTGTCTAAGATGGATGTCTAACTCGACTTAGCCACACCATTCATCGGACATGATACGGGCAGTGGCTGCAGTCGGTAACGCCGCCCGACATCATCATAGCGATAGTGTATGGGGTGGGAGGGAACGCGGGCATCGTCGGGCCCTGTCTGCAATCCATGACGCGGACCATGCACTCCATCTCCCCTTGAGACGAATAGGGTCGGATGCCGATGAGCTGCAGGTAGCGGTTCATCTACTCAACCACACTCCGACCAGGGCGCAGCTGAATCAGAGTCTACCTCGGCGAGAGACAATATACCGTCGTCATCCTCGGAAGTGTAGGAGATCCAGGACGCCACTTCATCGCACACCGCCAAGCACTCGCTACTCGGCCTGTCACGAGCAATGAAGACGAGGCAGCGAGGAGCAACTGCGCTTTACGAGTGTTTATATTTGTCGCAAATCCCTCTGTAGTAGACTGTGGCAAAGGCGAGAGGGTCGGCCCGCGGTGAGGCACCGCAAATGATTTCATCTTTCACAGGCGACCTGGAACGCAGAGGGTCAGTGGTTTCCGAATACCTCAATGGTCACCTCACTCGGAATAATCATCGTTCCGCGCTCTCTCCCGATGGTTCCGTTTATTCTGCCAGGGCGTGTCACCACACAGCGGTGACACCCCACGGGTAGCTAGGTCTTCCAAGGCGCCATCGTACTCAGGGCTCGAGCACACTGGGTTCCCCATCAAACTTAGGCCCTGCAGTCGGTTCATGCTGAAGACCTCATTCGGCAACTCCGACAGATTGTTCATCTCTACGGACAAGTGCTCGAGCCCTGGGTTCATTCGCAGAACTCCCGCCTCAAGTCGCGTTAGGAAATTGTAAGGAAGGCTGAGTGACGTTAGTGTCCCGAATGATTGGTTGAGTCTTGTTATATTCTGATAAGGCAGACTGAGCACTTTGACGAAGCGCATTTTCTCTGAAACCCAATCCACCTCGTCATCATCGATCTGACACGGACCGCTACAATTACTCGGCCAACTAGAGGATTATCTACCGAGCAATGCCAGAGTACATCGGGCGTAGGAGACATGACGAGATACTCTACTCTGGGCCATCGATCAAGCACCTATGAGAATAATCAACAACAACGCTCGCACTTTCTGGAGGCGGGCTCGATACAGTCTGTTCCTCTGCATTATCGGAAATTCTCTGTAAAACCCCTCTGTGGGCGGGCTCAGGACCTAGTCATGACTGTATCCAAAACTGTTTTGTAATTTGTAACCGAGAAGGCAGCGAGCAGTTATCTAGGACGGAGTCACGCTCGAGTATTCAGTGGCTCAGGACGAGAAGCCGACTTCGCCAAGTCTCGCAAACGGAGCAGGGCTGAGTACACCCGGAGAGATGATGACCTCTGGCAGGGCAGCACAGTTGGACCCTCCGTGTTCCTCATCCAATGTATGCGTTTGGCCCACCACCAAACGGCAGTCGCAAGCATTCGGCTGAGGAAGTGAGCTAAATCTTTCCCAGGCGTGTCGCTTGGTTACTCCCAAAAATGGTCTTACAGACCATCGGCACCACGCCAAGGGGTCGAAGCTCGACCCGCAGTCGGTGCCGAATTGGGTGACAGCAGTGTAAATGACAGCAAACAGGCCCAATGCCCACGAGCTCATCAGCACCATGATGAACGACAGAAGCCATATGAACCTGATACACGCCCGTAACGGCAGGAACTATGCGGCAAGTCTGCAGTGTCCTGACTTAGCTCGCTTTGATTTTCTGGAGAATCGGCCAGCACCTATCGTAGGGTGGGCGTCGTACGTGAAGGGTTCCCCTCGGAGTGTCAACTTATCGATCTGACTAGGCCGAGTAGACCGTCCGCTCTATGTGGCAACATGCTGCCCCTACTTGATAGAAGTTCATAGTCACAGCCGCGAGAGGGAGTACAGTCGATAGAAATATCTGCCATTGAGCCTCATACCGGTCCAGGCATCGTTATATCAACTACTGTGAACGTATTGTGGTGCAATGCATACCACTTAGTTGGACAGAAAAGAGAGACAAAAGACGGCAGTCCTAACAACCAATCAAAGGCGTATCTAAGCATTGGCAGAATACCAGAGAGCCCCTCAGCCATCAGCTCTCACCCCAAGTCGATCGCAGCGTCAAAAGCAACTGCTAGCTTCACACAGCCATGGTAATACAGTAGCGGTGCGGATAACAGGTCGATAGATAAGAGGAAAGCGTGGCTCATTAATAGACGGGGCGGGGCCACCTAACACGGCGCCATTGCTCTTCGCCTGGAATAAGGCTGAGCACTTGAGTTCTTCCTCCGACGGAAAGCACATCTACTCCTCCCAGCTCCAGCCAAGCCAGGCTTTGAATGATCACATCAATCACTTGGCTCAGAATGTATCTACGTTGCGGTTAATGATGCCTAGCGGGGACAGACTCATCGGCCCCTAAGATATTGGGGTTGACCGTTGCTCGAATATCACTGTTGCTGATGCCGGCTCCCCTCCATTGGGGTATGCCCCTCGACATCATGGTCTCGCACAAGGTGTGCGACGTAGACTGGAGCAACGGAACGAGTCGTTCGAGTATGGCCATTGGGCGCCTACTCGCCGCGAGCCGCTCTACCTCTAGTTCGGCCAGTTATTGGTCATCGTGAGTCACTTTTCTGCGCGTAAGGGAAGTTTCACTATCCGTGATACTTTCCGTACGCGGTGGAAAGTCAAGAATGTCAGAAATGCCGTCTGCCGCTTTGTCCCGACTTAGTCGGGCCAACTCCTCGAGTGCTCCTCGGGTTTTTACATTAAACTCAAGTATCTGAACTCTGAGTCGCTCCACGGAAAATCGTCCCGGTCTATGATTGTGGCGTTTGCCTCGACTTCGTCGGAGGCGTGGTTCGATGGAGATTCGCTCAGCCTTCCGACAGAGTTGAAGACTGGACTATGTACAAGAGCGTGCTTGAGGAGCGACATACTCTACCATTACCGGCTCTGAAAGCACTACACTCAGTAACCACTGTCAGTGGAAGCCTCTCCTGACTGGTTCAGTGAACCAGTTAAGGCAGTGTAAGGCGCGAGTCCCAAGTTGGGACTCCCGACCTACGCTGGGGAGCTGAGGATACGTGTCGATCCACACCAGTGGCGCCCGAGAGCACAGTGGTTCGCGGTGGTCTATTAGCGGCGCAGTGGGAAAAGCTGCTGGGCGCGCGGAGAAATCGGGCTGGCTCTCCTGTCGTTGCCCGCCTCGAGCAACCTCTGGATTCCACTTTTCCCGAGCCCAACCCCCAATGATGTTCTTCTCCCCCGCCTTCTTAGCGTCCTGTGCCTTCATTGCCTCTGCACTCCGCACCACCAAGGATGTAGCCCCTCATGAGACAAGCGATCCACTGGATGTACCGAAGCGTAGCTTTTAACAGTGTCATGTCCTCTCTTGTCAGATGGAACACGTGAGAGTTTACACACTAGGTGACATTTGCGAGATGGCTTACGAAGCTGAGTGCGAGACCTTCCCCTGCCGAGGAAGGGAAATGCATTGGTTCTTCGGGATAGAAGATAAAGCCATTATAACACAAACTATCGAGTGTTCCAAGCATACTTATACCAAGTACGAATCCTCATCGCATCTTGGCTGCCATGCTTTTCCTCAGTCGCCTCTTCCCCGGCATTGAGGCTGGTACCAACCCTCTGAGCTCCTATGACATTGCATCGCAAAAATGCTACGATGCTGTTGAAGAGCTTCATGCAGCTATGAATGCTTCCAGCGTCTTCTCTCGCTTTTACGGGGGAATCTGCCGTCAATTCGACAGCACCGTCCGCCAAGCTTCGTCAAAATGGAGCATCACCATGGCCGAGAGTGACGAAGACTAATATGTAGTCCGTCACTCGCGGCGTACCACTCTCCAGCTGTTGTTGTTGTTGCTCCTGTACACGAGGCATTGTTGAGCAGTCAGTAGCAGGCGCCCAATAGAAGGAGATCGTGTGCGACCGACTGGTCCTGATGGCTTGTTCAGGACTTCGGACCGTTCACCACCGCCGTGCTTCGGGGCTTCGGCGATACTCAGGGCCTTGAGACTCTCAGCCGCGATCATGTTGTGGACGAGCACTTGCGTCGTAAGAGTCAATCTCGAACCGCAACACGAGTAACTCGTCCGGCATGAATAGATAACCCCATCATCCTGTTGTTGAACCAGCGGAACCTCTCCGTTGATGACTGTCACATGCCCCCCTAGTGGAGTTCACCATGAGGCATGAGCCAGTCCTGGATGATGATTCCGCACCAGCTTCCCCGCCGAGTGACGCCGATGCCCAGTGACTGCTTCCCGTGAGTTATCACACATACGGCGGTGAGACTCACCAGAAAAATCAAAACGAACGCAACGTATTCAAGCTTTCATGCTCGCGGACAAGAGAGTCATTAGCATGCTTCAACTGTGAGGCATCCCAAGGTATTAGGGTAACGCATAGAAGCATTTTCGCGGTGAAGAAACAATGCAGCGACTGACGCCGATTCAACTGGCTTCTGTAACTCGATTAGATGCTGCCGGGAGAGTCTCGCCACCTTGAAATGTTATGAAGATTACGCTGCACACCCGCTGAAGAAGCTTTCGTGCTTCTCTGCCCATCTACTCTCTCCCGCTGGAGCCGGATAGTCCTGTCTCGGGCGTGCTCTTACGCGACGCTCATCTCGAGCAACGCCTAATTCCCCGCCCCCAGCTCACACCGTAAGCTATGACGATTCTCTCCCCTGTATTTCTAGCAGTCTGTGCCTTCACTGCCTCTGCCCTGCGTACGTCGAAGGGCGTGACCCCACACAAGGCTAGTGGTCCACTAGATGTAGTGAACCTCACATGTGACCTTGAGCAGATTTGCAGCGGTGCCACGATTTGTTTTTTATCAGATGGAGGACGTCACAGTGACCACCACTAAGAAAACCTGTGAAGTGGCCTATGACAACGAGCATGGCTACTTTCCTCGGCGTGGAGGTGAAATGTTTTGGCACTTCAGAATTGATCAAGACAGCCAATCGATCGTAACGAAGTCGATTGACTGCCCAACACGTTCTTATCACAAGTAAGGCTCGGGCACGGCAATCAAACGCCATCCGGGGCCGCCCAACATTTTCTTCTCCTCAGTCGAATGTTTCCCCGAAGTCGGCTGCAGGGTTAACCCTCTCGGTTCATACCATATCACCACGACGCACTGTTACGATGCAGTCGAGCAGCTCCACTCGGCTATGAACGCTCCCAGTGTGTTTCCTGATTTCTATGCCGAGGTTTGCAGCCACTACGAAGGCCTCCAGATGTCGAGCATCTGGCATGTGAGCGAGTCCAGAGACGACGAGAGTGAGGATGACGAGTAATGGCAATCACCATCACAGATGATAAGCCACGATGTTGTTGTTTTTCATCAATCATGATTGGCTAGCGCTTGGTTGTTGTACTGTGACGGAAAGCAGTTGACGGGAAGTAATCAATACAGGGGACCGGATGCCACTGCACTGGCCTGATTTTTGTTCGGCGCTTCTCAAACCGATTCCGTTGTGGTTCCGCCTACCAGAATGCGTTCGCAGAGCAAGTCTCAAGCACGGTTCAGCGCGAATTTGTACCCAGAGGACTAGCATACTCAGCGTTGGCGTCCACATCACCTAAACTTCGTTGGATATCATGAGGGCTCGTTGAAGTCTGCTGCAAAACATCTCGCGTACGTTCGAGCGATCTCTTCTGAGTGCCAGAAGCGCCCATAGGGTTGACCGTGACAGGTGAAATGGCTGGAACTTGGTGGAAGTCTGCGGAAGATCGGGAGGCCCTCTACTGCCCCCCCCAGCTACCTCTTCCAAAACCATGACGTACGATAGTCCAGATATATCCTGATGACTCGTACGAGAGCACGCCATGGCGATAGAAGACAGTCGAGTCGTGGGCAAGAGCGACGAGCAGTGGTTGATGACGGAGGGTTGAAGGGTTGAAGCAGCGATGCCGAGGAGCCTGAAAGGATGCACCAGAACAAAGCGGCGAGAGTGACCACCTCAAAGTCAGACCGTATCATGAATAGCAGACGAATCAACCCTCACACCAGTTCGGTCGTGCGAGAGGGGTCCCCTCTGAGGGGGTGCGGGGCTCACGAGGCGCAGCAGTCACATCGTAATCTGTGTACTCTAGACCGTACCGACCTCGATGTAGTGGTAATAGGAAGACCTGATGTACCATCCGAGTGATACTCCAGAGACACAGTAAGGAGTAGATCGTGCAGTAACTGAGGAGCCCATGCAAGTCTAGGGCCGTATCAAATACGCTGCTCAGCCGCCTCTTACAAGACGCCGCTCCAAGTAGACTGGAAGTAGCCCTCGAGAGTGTCGGCGAGGGACTCTCGGGAGAGTTGGAAGTACGACGGCACCCTGCGGGAAGGCGATGCACCCCCACCGACTGACCTGCCTCACCTCGGGCTCCCTACGACGATCAGCTGGGAGACAGCATACACGGCGGATAGGAGGCAAGCAAGCATTTGGCCGAGCAGCAACGACAGATGTACTGGTGGCGTCGTCATCAGTGCTCCAACGATCTTCACGGCCTTCTCCTTCAAGCTGAGCTTGTGTGGTACCCTCGGGAAGCCCTTGGTGAGGTCGAAGTGTATCTCCGGTAGCGACAGCCTCGATGTGAGTGACTCTACATCGGGTGGCTGCTCATCGGAGGGTGATCTGGCATCCACCAAATCATGCAGGCGAGCGGGGGTCACCGGGATACATCACGACGGTCGGTTCCACTGACTGCGCTTCCTCAAACTGCAAGGAGGTTGAGCTCGTCATTCTTCCACAGTCTGTCCGTCCAATGATGATGGGAAGGCGGGTATAAACTGGAGCAGTGCCGGCTCTAGCTCACCTCGGAGTGCTCACAACACCACAACCTCGCTAGGGCAGAATGGAAATGAACAATCATGCTGAATAGTCGGTGCTGGACACGAGCTAATTATCTCAAGACTTGGGCAAGAATCGTACAGGCCCCGCCGCTAGCCTGCTCTGAAGGGCGGACGAGGAGGGCGTGATGGTAGCAGATGAAGGCGGAGGCTGGTTCTCCATTCCCGCTCCTTGATGATGTCCTACACGACGACACGCTGTCCTAGGCGCTACTGCGACGGGCCCACCAATCGCTGATATCTCCTCCAAGTTGGGCCTCTTAGCCGAGGGTCCCCCAGGTATAGTGAAGCCCGAGGCCAACCTCTGGCCACTCTGGTAAGGTGGTGCTGGCTGTCGACCAACGTTAGCTAGCTGCATCGCTCCGCTGCTCCCTTCGAAAACTGAGGCAGTGCTAGAGACAAGAGACGTCGTTTACAGCGTACCATTGGTCCTGTTGGCCAGGACCCCTCCTCCAGCTGGCCTCGAAGTGCTCGGAGAGTGGCTCCTACTGCTACTAGTCCCCGAGTGATGATGACTCGTTGAAGCTGCAGCAGCACCGAGGGCAGAGGCTTGCGTTGGATGCTGTCTGTGTGATGGTAGTATTGGCAGACTCAAGGCTGAGTACCCGGAAGCAGATGACGACGATGAGGGCTCCACTCCTGATAGGACCTGATGGCATTCATCCAGCCAACGGGCCACAGAGATGCCAAAGCTACTTTAACATCTCGATCAGTCAGCCGCTTATTGAGATAGGAAATGACTTGCTCGTTCGACTCCAGTAGTTTATGTGCTTCTGCCAACTTCCCCCTCGTCGCCTCGCAGTCCTCTTGGGCTCTGTCCAAGGCGTCTAGGGTACCTACAAGGCTGATGAAGATAGCTGATGATGAGCGGCAAACACTACGCTTGTGCTCGAGCTTGCTGTCATCATGAGACCGTTGCTCCTCGAGTAGACGATGATCGAGCTCATGGATCGTCTCCTCGTGCGTCTGCATTGCCTACAGGGAAAAGGCGTCGCTCACCAAATCCAAACTTCCATCAGAGGCAGGCTGGAGAAGAGCATCAAGATGAACGCCGACTCCAATCTCGAAAGCCACACTGTTGCGCTGTACGGTGCCATACAGCAAGCACCACTTGCACTGGCATGAGCTGATGAAGCATGGACCCCACCATTGGTCCCGAGGGAGTCCTCGGCTCGGCTGATGCCTTCATTACTTGCTTCAATCCCTTCACTCTGGACTTGTATGCTTTTATCTGATCCTGCAGTTTCTTGATCACTTCATTGCCCTTCGTAGTCTCTTTGAAGCTCACACTCAACTTTTCTTCTAGTTGAGCGAGACTCGTCCGATACCTGTCAACGAGAAGGTCCCCGGTTCGAGTCCCGCTACCGGCACGCCTCCGACACACATCTGTATCTGCTCCTCGAGTGACGACTTCTGCTGATTCGCTTGCTCCAGCAATTCCTTCGACTTATCTGCGCCCAAACACTCAAACTGGAACGACACAGCTTGGCTGCCTGGCAGCCCAACGCGGCGACGGCGAGGTTATATTGAAGGATACCCGGCAGCGTTCGTTCACGAGCAGTGGAATCGGCGTCAGCTGCTACCGATCCCGAGGGTAGTCCCAGATACTACTGGCGAGTTCCTCCTTGGCCGCTAGCTGCTCCTTGCAGAGTGCTAAAGATACTCCTGCCTCGGACAACTGCTTCTCCAAGGTGTAGCTGATGAGTGGTGTCCTTTGATGGGGGCGTCGATGAGCGCCAGCACTACTTCTCTTTTTCGAGCCTTTTCACTTCAGCGCTCGTCGATCCGTACCGTTCCTTGTCCTCTTCCAACTCCTTCAAGGCAGCTTCCAATTTTCTGCTCGAACTCGATAGAGAGTTTTCAAGTGCTACAACCTGCAGGACACGCCGAGTCCAAGTGGAGCACCCGACACTTCTGTTCACCTTATCCTGAGCCTCTGTAGCTGCTTTCGCTGATGACTCCTGCAGCTGCCTGGGCGGCCTCAAGCTGAGCTGATAGTTCCTTTACTGCATTGTCCCGCTCAGCAGTGAGTCTAACATAAATCAGTAGGACTCTGTTGTTAAACTGCGTTCGCGATGATGCTACGTATGATGATTATCCCGGATCTCTCGAGCATGTCGCTCGCTAAGCTCGGCTAGCTCTCTCTCGTGACCAGCCTTCATGCTCTGTTCCAGTTGACATCGTTCCGCCTGCAAGAAGTGGCAATCTTGTATAGTCCCGGCGGGGGTCGAACCCACGACCTACGGCTCATAAGACCGTCGCTCTAACCACTGAGCTACAGGACCCGACGAACAACACCCGCGAGAAAGAGGGAGGCCAGCTACCGACCTTCATCAAGTTTATCTCTTCCGCTTGGGACTGTCGCTCCGCCGCCACCCGTCTGACCATCGTCCTCCATCAAAACCCTTATCCATGATTGAGCCTACCTTAATTCCTTCTCTGTGTTGCACAATGTCTCCTCGAGCCTCTCAGACAGCTGCTGGAAGTGACTCAACTTAGACGCTAAATAATGCTTCAACACTTCATCCGTGCCTGAGAGATGTCGCGACTAGAAATGGCGTGATATCCGCTCCCACTCAGTTGAACTGATCCGTGTGAAGTCCTAGCCTTCCCAGCCGATCTTCAACGACAGAGAGAGCCTCAGCCAATCGAGATGGGGTTCTAATAGACTCACTACCTTTCCGCATCCTCAAGCACAAGTGTGTGATCTCTCTAAACTGATTAGCCTCTATAATGCTGAGCGTTGATTCAACAGTCGACTCGCCGACTGTTAGGTAGACGGACATATTCTGACCTCCTGTTGGGGGGCTGCCTCCGTTATGGGCCTACTTCGGAATAACGAATGCAGGAAGGGTCCATATGGTTATTTATGTGAATATTGATGGGAGCACAGAAATTGATATTTCTTCATGAACCTACACATTCCGCGACGAGCTCCGTTATCATCTTGGGAAAATTCTGGAAGTCCACCAGTAACCTCTGCTCCGTCTTAAGGGTGTGGTAGTCGCTCTCAGCAAGGGATAACGTATACCTTCCATACCACACCTTTCCCAAATCGCACTACAACACGCCACTACAGGAAGAATGGGTCCCGACCGTCCGTAATGGTGATCATCAGAGCACCGCTGGACGGGACAACTGCTCGTGTCCCACTGCCAGAACTGGAAGAGCTGCTCGCTGTCTGTAGGGAAAGCTTCAACGTGAGATTGGCGGAGTATCTGTCCAAACCAGAAATTGATCCGGAGACCTCCTGGTTGGTCGAGGGAGTAGTAGTCCAGTTGCCGACCCAAACGCCGAGTGACGTCAACGACCGCTCTAGTATGGAAGCTAATACCGACGCTGAGATGAAGTATCTTGGAGGTTGAGCGTGAAGATACTAGGGAAGGTCGGAATTACTCTTCCCTCTCCTGCGGCCTTATCCTGACTCTAACATCTCTGGCATAGAGTACTTGCTCATTCTCAGAGGCGTAAACGGCCGCCCCTGCAACCGCCCCGCCTCCACCGGTCATGGTAAAGACAGAGGCTGCTACTCGCCCATTTACAACAGACTCAACACAACCAACATCAATGGCAAATAGAAAAAAACCGGAGGACCCCAGGGCGAAGTGGCGGGACGTGTGTGGAAGAGAAACGCCTGGGAGAAGACACGGTAAAAGTTGAAGATCTCCGTGATAATGGAACCGGAGTTGTTCCGTCAACTGATACTGGAACTCGGAATCGATTTTAGGCGCCGGTATTGGACGTGAGGCCCAAGGACTCTAACTAAACACTTTCTTTTTCTCTATCGTTGTCGGCACCGCATCGCTCCGCCACGATTTTTGGTGCGCGTTCGCCATTTTGATCTTGCTGTGTCCGCCGGTCCGTGAAGTACGTCTGAGCGCATCCTGCAGGTTGAGTTGGAAGATTCAGAATAGGTTGATAAGAGCCTCTCCGTGAGTTGCGTTCACAGTTATCAATCAATCACGCGGGAAGCGTGTCTCTCGCCACGAAATCAGAGGTTCCTCGTTCAGCGTTTGTTGCGGCTCTCCGTTGCAGTTGTTGTAGCCAGCAGCATCAGAGGTTGCCGCATCAGTATCATTATAATTGTATTAATCTCAAAGGTAAGGAAGTCGCCCTCTTCTCCAGTAGGCCACCTGCCGATTTCAGAGGTATCTTAGTCTTTAATGAGTCGAAGAGAGAATAATAATAACAACAACGACACCTCTGGGGTGGCACCTTGCCGGAATTGGACATATTTGGGGAAAATGGTAGTAACGGGACTCGACCTATTCCGTATCTTGCAAGCTTCGACCTTGGATATCTTGCTCAGTGAGTTTGGGGACTCCTGTACCTACGCCCATCATTCTCCTAATCGATCTATCTCTGGCCGGCCGGGCCACACCAACGGCGGCAATCAGACGAGTGCCAGCACCCACAAGCAAGCAGCCTCCTCGGGAGCCACGAGACGGAGGAAGAGCAGTGGTATTGTCATGCATTCCTCACAACATGATACCACAACTTCCGCAACTCTAGGTGGTAGCAGCAGTGGTGGGGCCTCAACAGCAGCAGCCAGACCGAAGACTGTCCTCACCAGGCCGAGGGATCGTGATGTAATGGCATCCGCGAACCCAGAGGGCCTCGAGCGACTGCCTCCTGTCAGCAGCCTGCCACCCCCGCCGTTCCGGCTGCAGCAGCGTCACCACCGCCGGACTACGCACGGAGGGCTCTATCTCCGCTCTCCCGATCAGCATTCCCTGAGTACCGATAGGTTTACCTTGGGGTGGCCTTGGGAGTATCTTTGAGTATCTTAGGTTGCCTCCGAGCAGTAGTGCACTCGAGAAGGCTGCAAGTGAGTGAGGGGTTCGCTTGGATTTGCGCGAGAGCCTCATGACCGGTCGGGCAGGGTTGAGAATCCCGTGAGGATAGTAACTAAATCGTGGTCGTTTTGAACACTTACACTACCTGATGGTACTCTCTGAGGTTGAGGACAACCTAGGGCCTCTTCGTCATCAGAGGGAATGAGCGGGCAACAGTATGGATAGTGGGGAAAACGCATTAGGGCTGCCTGTAGAATGATCTTGAGGGCAGTAGTAACTCTACGCGTGGGGCGACAGAAAATCTGCTGCACGACTCTTTTCACGGTTAAGGGAATGAGCAGAGATCTCAGGTTCCCCACCCCCGATATCCAAGCAGCCGCCTTCGCGTGGGCCCTGCTGGGGTCCGCCGCCGCCGCCCTCGACGACGGGTCTGGCATCATCAGTCTGGGGACCACCACCGGGGATGCCCCCTCCGCCCCCTCCCCCTCCTGGGCCTCCACCAGCCGTACCCAAGGTATCATCAAAGTAAGGAGGGTATCAGCAGGCCTTGGGGTAATAGTTGCTCCTCGCCACAGGCCTGCGCAGAGTACAGCGGCTGGTAGTGGTTGTAGTGTGAGGAATGCTGCCGTGATGGGAGCAGGAGATGCGACGACACCACAGAGTGCTCAGCAGCAGCAGCAGCCGATGGATTCACCACAGAAGGCTACGGGAAGGTACTCAAGGAGGGGGAGAGAGGGTATAACACCTTCTGGGCACTCTCGGGCAGACCCGAGCCCCTTTGTAGTAGCGTGCTGTTCATGGATTGGGGGAACGGAGGAATTTCGCGACGCGCGGCCGCCGAGCAATGCTCATGTCGTGGGGAGAGGACAGCTCGGACTTGTCTCCGTGAGAAGGTTCCCTTCTTTTTCGAGGATCTTCCCGGTTCCGTGATGGGTTCAGTGGCCCTGGCTCTCACGGCTGTGCGAGGGATTTTTCTGAGTTAAATTCATTTCGCTAGGGGTATTAACTTCAACGCACTCTTCCAGCGAAATCTCGGTCTACCATCTTGAGCGGAAGGAGCGTGCACTCGCCGTATCTTAGGTTGAACATAGCAAGATACGTGGGAGGTTAGATGCCTCCTGTCTATCTCATCCCTCTTCAGTTCCCCTAACCGTCCTCCTCCACCCTCCGCGTCCTCCTCTTCTGGTGCCCCTCCCTTCGTATTACCATCATCAGCAGTTGGAAGGGGCATGAGGCCTCCGAACAGGATGCCGAGGTCTCCCATCCCGCCGGTGGAAAAGCCGGCGCCGCTGCCGCCCTACATGTTAGAGCGACCCCCACCGCACGCAACCTCCTTGAGTGCTGACCCTGTAGGCGGAGCGAAGCGATTATTCTTTTGCATCATTTTTAGCTGGTGTTCTCAGACCATTCGGAAGGAGCTGCAGATGCATCGTGTAAACACCGTACTCTCGAACAGGGACTATCCTGTCGACTCTAACATGCCGGCTGGTAGGGCATCTCGGGGGACCCGGCACGCGCCTTGACGGTCTTGGAAAAATAGATGAAAATTCCGGGAGCGGAGCCTTTCGCCTCGCAAACTGATGATAGTACCCTTGTGCTGCTCGGTCTGATTCTTCCGTTACTCGAAGGCTAGCATCACATAGAAGTGCTGGGTTGAATGTGTGTATCTGCTAGGCCTGGACCGAAGGTGGAGTAGATTCCTTAGTTCCCGTTGTCTCTCCTGTAGTCCCCGAGTTCGTCCAGAATAAGTATCATACACTCCTGTCACTACCCGAGGGAGGAGGCGGTGCTCGGGATGCCGTGCCTACCGCCGCCTCGAGTGATGGACAGCAGACGAAGGGCGGCAACAGCAGCGGTAGCAGTGGTAGTGTTGGTAGCGGATCTTATTTCGGGTACCAATACAAGACGTACTTCTACAAGGCACTTTCGGTTGCGGTAAGAGGGTGGGGCCGCGGGACTGCTTCTCTGCTTTTTCGAACGCCCGAGCGTTTGGTATGGGTAACTTATCACAAGTTGCTGCACGGCATCTAGACACTGTCGAGTTTTCATCGACCGGGCTGTATTAGTAGCGGTCGTACCGCACGCTGAGCACCTCACGATCGTATTATTACTGATAACGACTCGAATCTAGTTCTCGGGTGTTATCTGCCTTGGCTCTCGTATACCATCCCTTCACTGCCCCGTGGGTTGTTCGCGTATGCTCGCCGTCCCTCATCTACTCGATCATGCTGCCTCGACGAGCCCTCTTTCTGTCTGTAGGACTCCTACGTCTACTGTCTATGCCGAGTTGATGGGTTTAGCCTCAGCAACTTTGACTTGGTCACAGAAGCTGTGAGGACGTGGAGTGCCATAGTAAGACTGTCATCATCAACAGCAGGCTGCAGCGTTTGATGATACTGGATTCCGTTATTATTCAGCATCATCCGTGCATAGTACCATTGCGACAAGCCTTCGGGACGAGGGACTTTATCGAAGCTGAGAATCCGAGTCAGGACGGAGGTTCCCTGGTGAGGAGTCGTCGGGAGGGTTGGCGGCTCATCATGAGTTTTGCTAGGTGTACGTGTATGATTATATACCGTCGGTGGCAACATTGCAGTCAGTGTTCATAGACTCTCCAACGCTCAAACAGAACGGGACTGGGGGGATACCTGAGCATGTTATATGGGTGAGGGTGGTAGGGTCGAACCGGGGTCTTGAGGTTGCTGGCTGCGAATGATACCGTCGCGCCACATTGGAAGAGTACTTTTGCGTTGCAGGACGTGCTGAGTCAACTGATCATGTGTCTCAAGTATATCCACAGCCATGGACTCTCTGCAAAGGTTATCCATCCGACTAAGGTGACCGTTTTACCTCCTGCGTCTTGGCGGGAACAAGTCCTGCGTTGTTCAGATTCTGGTCACCGACACCGCCTTCCTCTATCCACCCAGGGTATACTTGAACTGCGTCGGTCTATTGGATGCCTTGGCTCAGGAATCCGTAAGCTTTCCACTGCAACGATCGTTCACTCGTAGTAGCAGCAGCATCCGGGCACACTGCATAACGCACCACTGAACTCGTCGTTGCTGGCTTATCGGCATTGGACTTAAAACTTACACACACGCGACCGTTCTTCTGATTCTGCTGCACACCTCAGCCGCCCTCTCGAACCGGCTTGGCACCGCAAACGGCCTGGGCTGGGTCATCACGGACTGGCCCGGCCCCGATGGCCCAACCGCAGCAGCAGCAGCAGCAGAGCTCGATCGCCCATCAACAGCAGAAGGACCTGATATGTTTAGGGAGGCTCATCCTGTCCATGGCAACCGGTGAGCAGCCGCCATTGGATGACGGCAATTGTACCGGACTGCTCTTTGGTGAATTTCAGGGCGCAGTGACAATGCTCTCAAAATTCCCGAGGAGATGGACGCCTCCAATGGAGCGGGATTCATGGCCGAACCCGAGCTACTCGGATGATCTGAAGTCACTGGCCCAAATTCTTCTGACCCAAGTCAAGGACCTGTCCAACTACCCCACCTCGGAGCAGCTCGCTTTTAAGTACTGCAACCATATTGTTAACAAGGTGAACTCATCGTTTTGCCGGGCATAGTCCACCTTCGTGAATCTGCTTCAGTTCGAAAGCTCTCTGTTCACGACTGACATGCTCTTGAACGAATTTAAACTGGAGGTGGACAACTCGAGGATGCTGAAATTATTGATCAAACTATGTGAGCATACGTGGAGGAAATGCAAGAATGTGTAAGAAAGCAAGATGTGACTTCTAGGTACCATTGCTTACTGCTACCCCATGAACTCCAGTAGTAGCCCGTCTTCTAAACCCTACCATCAGAATTCTGTCCCGTCCGCTGATGCTTCAGCGCTGGATCGGAACGCCAGTCGAGGCGCCCAGTCCAGCAATGGGGATAATAAACGGTAGGCGCGAATGGGGCGCTTCAGTAGGATTCGCGTGGAGGTTTGAAACTAGGCCTTCATGACGAAGTGGCAGAATTTGCACAGCGAAGCCGTTGATTGAGATGATGAAATATTCACTGCACGCGAGAGTCTCCGGTTCGAATCCCAGGCCCGACGTTATTCCGTCAAGAAATGGTTGTGCGTAACTCACTAGGCAAACCTTGTCGAGAAACAGTTTGAGAATCCTCGGCGGATCTCAAACTCGAAATCTGATGGGTTCTCGGAGCAAGATCTGTCTCAGGCCTAATACTCTGGGAGGCAACGTAGCGGAGCGGCCGAGCTGGGCTAAAAATATGAACGCTCAGCAAATGGACGAAAGACAACTGGTGAGTCGAAGCCTCCCTGCCCTTCGAACTTGTCCGAGTTGTTAGGTTAATATGTTCATGGAGTACCTCTTCGGGCAAGTGGTACCGGGAACGTCCCCTCCAGCCAGCATGGTGAGTGCAGTCTCTCTTACCAGGGCTCATGATCTTTGCAGGTCGCCAACAACCTGCAGCACGTTCTGGATGGCCTGGCCAAGGCAGACGTGGGCACTTTGCATGAGACCATCACGCTGGGCAGCAAGGTGGGGTAGAAGATCCTTCCGATAACTGCGTAGCGCTGCTTGTGTCAGGACGGTGCCGATTGTGTGCTGGCAACCTTTGGGGACATCAAGCGATCGGTGGACGGGTCTTTCCGAGATCTTGTCCTGGAGTCGACTGATGCAGTGCAAGCGTCGACCGGCATGAGAGGCGGCTCCCATGCAGCTGGTGGCCATCATGGGCCGCACCACGGCGCTGGCCATGGTCACCATCCCCACCATCATCAGCACAGTGCCAGCAGCACGATCATGAGGTCCTCAACGGGCCCTGCTGTTGTGGGCAGCGAGGGAGGACCAGGCATGGCGGGAGGGGACGGCAGCCTGGGTGAGGGGCGTATGAGTATTATGGTAGTGTAGGTGTTCCTCCTGTTCGTAGGGTCTCAGCCACGGTCCGGTACGCCTCCAAGGATGGCCAGATAAGAAGGCTCGTCATTCCTTATGCATTCATAACATTCACGCTGTTACTGCGTCATCATCATGATGGTAGTGCACGGCAGCTGTGCAACGGCGGCGGCCGATGATGATGATGATGCCCTGGTGTACCATAACTTCCGCTTCTTGTGGCGTGACATTGTCCCGAGCTGAATCGTATCCTCGACTAACGGTAAAATAGAATTGGCAACCATTGAAAGTGTATCGTATACTGGTGGAGTTGCGTTTCATGACAGTTGGGAAGACGCTAGGTTACGAACAGCGTTCCGAAGGATGAGCATGGACACAGATGTACGACACAGCATCATTGCACCAAGCTCTATAATATTCATCCATCACTACAGTCCGCTGTTCGCAGGTCGCAGGGGTTCCGAGGAGGGTCGTCTTGACGAGTATATCTTGGTGCTGTAGCTCGCAGTCGAAGCTGGAGAAAAGGTCCTTCTTACAGCGAGATCGCGAACTGTCAAGCTAGGCAACACAGTGGCCGCCACTGCTGCCAAAGCTGCTGAGTGGCTTCGACTGACGTGAGTGACCCTCGATGCTCCAAATCCGGTGGACAGGAGCCGGGACATTCAGTATTCTCTAAGAGAGTTTCTCTCCCCGTGGCCCGATATCGCCAAGGAGTCAGCCGGCAGTGCCTCCCCGCGCCCTATTGATCACCGGAGTAGAATGCCCACTGCTGGCTAGGTTCTCCTGTGGACGTCGTCGGGTCTGTCTCTGTCATGATGCGCTTTGTGTTTCTGAACTGCACAGCTTTCTGTGATGGGGCATGGGCGACGTACATCTTCGTGACGCCCTCCGAGTGCTGCTACTTCTGCCGCTCTTGAAGCAATCTCTCTTGTCTTGGGCATTTGAACACTACTAACGCGCCTCACTGGCCGCGGGCCATGGACACCAAACAACATCGTAAAATAAACATGGATAAACATTTATTGGAGATGTTCGTTTCTGTTCTGTACCTTGCTGGTTAAAGATATCTCACGATCGTCATAGTCGACATGTACGTTGAAGGCTCGGAAAAGCGGCGACCCGAGGCTAGTAGAATTACTCGCCCTTATCGCGACTCGGCAATACGCGGGGCGAGCAGTGGCAATACTCCCTCGGGTGGAGCTGAACGCGCATGCTTCTTTCGTGATCACCGAGGTCAAAGCTCAGCACAGGGAGGTAGTCAACAACAGTCCCGTAGACGCCAAGCGTGCCCTTGTCCGTTATTTCAAAAGTTTCCAAGATCTCGTCGTCGAAGTATCCTCTTCTACTGAGATTCCGACTCAGTGCTTCGACAATGTCGTTCAGGATGCTTGGGATGGGAAGGAAAGAGGGCGGTGGAGCCAGTGTCCAGAGGGACACTTGAGAGACACCGGATACTCGCGAAGGAAACCATCTGCACCTGATAACCTTAGCGACGATATTCGCACAGTAGGGAGCGCTTCGTGGTACTCCTCGTCAGCGACGAAGTGGAAGGAGCCCCGGCTTTTTGATGCCATCAAGGCATTATCATTCGTGTCACCAAGCATGAAGTCACCAGTGATGAGCATCGACCCTACACATGCTTGTGAATGGGCTCGGATAGAATACACAGGGCGAGTTATAGCGCTCGAGTACAAGAGGGCGTCGAGGAGGCTCCTTACATCAGGATCCCAGCTGAAGGACGTGGAGGTAGGCGGAATACCAGAGACACCGAAGAAGCCTTTCAACCGGGGAGGGCTGCTGGTTGCAGTTGATGCTGATAAAACCAGTCTCGATACACGAAAGGGGAACGCATCAATTTTATGGCCTCCAAGGGTCAAGGAGCCATAGCGTATGATGCTGTCAACGGCCAGGCCATCGGAATACACTGTTCGGTAGACATTGGGCTCCTTCTCGAAGTCGCAGGGGTCGTCCTTGGGGCAGTAGAAGCAGCCAGCATTGGCAGATCCCTTGCAGGTCTCCACGCCGAACTTACTCTCATGCCAATGGCCGTCCATCACAATGAGATGGGGCGAAGCGGTGTCGAGCAGGAGACGCAGATCCTGATTGTCTATAGTAATAGTGACGTAACCTTCGTCGATGTGTAGGTTGAGACCACCGTCCTCGGAGTGCTCAGGCGGCAAGGCTGTCGGTGCTACGGCCCCTTCACAGTAAACGTCCATCAACGCTTTGGTAGATGACGATTGTTAGAATAGAAGATGCCCACGTCATACTAGTAGAGTTCGCCGTCTCGGATCGTCGATGCTCCGTAGATTCGAGGAAGTCAGAGACGGTGATCAAAATGTAATTTTGTGATGTGGTGGGATCGAACCGGGGACCTCTGCTATGAAAGCATCGCTCCGCCAAGATTCGTATATTTTTTACAGATTATATCATCATCGTTACTATTTATTAAACTCTATCTATCATTAACGTTACCATCCGTACTACTAGTGCCTTGAGTTGAATAAGTACTCCAATGACCTTGCCAGGGCCGGCAGGTCGTCCTTCGTTACTCGATGTCATCATCATCATCACCGTCCGACGCACCTCCTGGCGTTGTATCGGACAGCGAGGGATCGGTCCATCTCAGCACCAGTGATGAGAATGATGCCACACAACAACAACCAGCAGCAGCAGCAGGGGCGGACACCTTGGAGGCTAACGATGGTGAGGGGTCTTGTGCGTCGTCCCGCTTTCCCTCGATACCCGCACACTAGCATTGGGCCGCCAGTTGAAGAGAGTTTTCGCGTGTGGCCGATTAGACAGTAGTAGTATTTTTCCGCAGTCCAGAAAGTCCCGGTGTGTGTATCAGCGTTTGTCTTTGGGAAATTTTTCTGTCCCTGAATATTGTAGTACCGGCTACTTAGCGGCCGTTTCCAGTCGTCTGTTTTCACCACGTATCGCTGACGGTATACTGAAAGTGAACGGCCGTTGTGTCAGGCGACCAGCAACAACAACAGTCGGGAGTAGCGGCCGTTACTGTAGAGGAGGGCAACAACAGCAGCTCCACTGCAGAAGACTACCAGCATGGTAGTGCGGGTGGCTGTACTGATTGTTAGAAGCTCATCACTGGTATGCTTACTACTGGTCTTCTCGGCATGATGCTGGGGTATTGCGGAGGCAAATCGATTCTGACTAACGCTTGATGCCCGGCCAGAGGAAATGAGAATCTCCGGAGTGCGCTTAGTCTATAGTGCTACTGCCTCTATTCGTTTGCTTACTAGTCGCTCGCCCGACAGGTCACTCCGCTGTTGAAGAGGAAGATGAAGAGATGGCGATGTTTGATGATCTAATGGATGCTGAACTGGACGATGTACGCCATACTGGTGTAAGGTGGTAGTAGTACATGGTCAATCCTGCAGAGTGGAAGGCACGAGCAACAAGAAGAGGAGGTCGCTCATGTGGAGACACCCACGGACAAGGCAACAGCAGCAGCAGCGGCTGAGGTAATGATGGTGTGGTATGTGTATTAGCATGATGATGATGCTGTAGACATCGCCGGAGGGGGGACACGTAAATGAGGGTTCTAGCGAGGATAACACTTCTGAAGAGCGGGTAGGAGTGTTGTTATTTGGTCCATCATGCGGGAGACAGGGTTATCAGGCCACGCCCTGCTGCGGCCGAAGCTGCGCCATCATCTTCGATGGAGGCCACTGAGTCTGATAGTGACCAGCAGCAGCAGTCTGTGGAGACTACTGATAGGGCAGACGGATCAACGGCTGAGTAGTACCCGGGAGAGGGCGGTTCTCTACACCTGTCTGGATTGCGGGGGCAGGCTGCCGCTATCTCGGGTTAGATGGCACCTTGAATGTTTGATGAGCCCTCCCGTCAGCTGCGTCTGTTGTTGCTTCTCGTATCGCACGTTCGATTGCTGCCTCGAATGACTTCTGCTTCATCCTGCTGTGCAGAGTGTCTCGGCTCACACGAGAGTTGATGGTATTGACACGCCAGCTGGGGGAGTTGCAGTCCGAGAAGCTGTCCTTACAGTGTCAACTGTCCGACGCAAATAGTAATGATACCAGCATCGCTCCGCTAGCTTTATATGGAGTTCACGGGGTGTGCAGGTCGACTACGGCCACTCGGAATTTGATAATCAATCGTTGCAAGCTGAGACGAAGAGGTTGGGGTCGAAGGTGGAGGAGTTGTGGCAACTGGTTGAGCATGCTACTACTGATAAGGAGAGGACCGTTACTGAAATGCAGAAAACAAGGTCATACTGGGCGAGGGGCAATTGGCTTTTGTGTGCTGCTGTGATGAAATAGTGTGACGCCGTGATGGGCCGGTCGAGAGTAGACCTAGTGATGGGGGGATCGGTCCGCGACTCTTCCGTGGCCTTACACTCTGGAGTATAGATCACCTTTTGCTGTTGTATGGTGATCACTGGTTCGAAGGTCTGTTCGTAGTAAAGTACGTAAGCGTCTTGGAGAGGTACATTAGATCGATGCGAGGTCGGTAGTGTTCGTTTCTGTGGATGAGGGCGATACCGCAACTTGAAGTTCTTGAAGGACGTTCAAGGGGCGTAGATGGGACTTCGATTGCTTACGGAGGCTGCGGAAGCTGCTCTGGCGAGAATTGGTTAAACTGCGGTACTGCGCACCTGGAATGGTATTCAATTTGCTGCAGTGTGGTATTCCCGGATGGAAATATAATATTTCCAATACTCGCACCTCCAGACACAGCAGTATTTTTAATAACGTCTCAGTGGCCACTGCAGTAGCGATAAGAGGCGGGGCGTGTGGTTAGTTCTGGAAGCTCTATCTGTAGGAGGGTTGCTGCATCAGGTTGGACCACAACACCCAACTGTCGGGATTGAAGAGCCGCCTTGAAAATGCTGAGGCAGAGTGCCGTCGCTTGACCAAGCTGCATGAGAACGCTGAGAGGAAGTAGTATAACTTGAGGAAGCTGAGGTTGATGCTAGGCTTGCACAGGTTGGAAGATACGGTGAAAGATTTGGCCTCGGCGAGAGAGAACGGAGCGACTGAGAAATCCAGCTTGGAGGGCATCGTTAGTTTGAAGCAGCAAATGGTGTCCAATCTCGAGGAGCAGCTGAAGACGCAGAGTGGGGAGCTTGCTGAGACCAAGCAGGAGTTGAATAATGTAGTAAAGATACGCGGCTAGGTTGGGTTGACCTTTCGGAGGGACGTATCTTTCAGACGTTGTGTTCGCTGTCTGTTGCGCGGGGGAAGGCTGAAACGGTTGAGAAGGAGAGGGCGGCATTGATGAAGGAGAGAGATGAATTGAAAGACGAGAAGGAAAAGTATCTTAGAGAGAAGGTCGGAGCGTGCAGGATACGAGTGAGGTTGTATTGACGTACGTGTATGGTAGATTGCTGCCAATACTCCTACGGAGGGCGGGCGACGACGGTCCGTAACGGATGTTGCTGCTGAGGTTCTTGGAGTGGAAGGTGAGGCGTCTCGGGCTGAGCATTAGGTTGGGGTTGAGGGTAATGAAGATGCCGTCTTTTGGTCACGTCGTTGATCAGCCATCTCGATCCGGATTTTTTACTGGATGGCGTGGGTGAAATGAAGATTTCATTTTCAGCTCCGCAGGGAGGCTTTCCTCTCTCGGCGTTGGTTGATGCATTGATGGCAGCTAGAAATGAGACTACAGAACTCAGGAAGGCTAATGCGTAAGGCGTCAATATTGACCTGCTTCGTATCTTGCACGCGTCGACCTCGGATATGGTCAGACATTTGGAAGATCTCCTTGATGAGGTCAATGGGTACGTTGAAGCCAAGGCGCCTGAGATTGATGCCGTACAACGTCAAAATGATGACCTTATTGTGAAGCTCCAGGATGCAAGTAAGATCCTTATTTCTTGCCCTGTATGTATCGGCATCGCGTGGAGGGAGTATCTTCGACCTCGAGCTAGAGTACAGGTTGAGTTATCGTCATGTTTCAGATGAGAAGATAGAGATTGGTAACGCACGATTGAGGGAGACTAAGGAAAAGTAAGATAGGTTCGGGATGGTGTGGTATGAGGCTTTCCTTGGCTCATCTACTCGGGGAGCTCCCAAGTTAGATGTTTACCTGAGGAGCATGTTATGATAGGTTGAATAGCGAGTCCCATACTCGACGGCAGATGGAGGCCAGCGTGTCCAGTCTGAGGCTCCAACTGCAGGAGCAGGTTAATCAGACGTCTGTGCTGTTGCACGAGGTGGAGCTGTTGAAGGGGGGCGCTGGGATGAAGAGACGAAGGTAACACCGGCAGGGAAGGGCGACCTTGGTGGGCGTATTGGGTACGAGGTAGTGTAATCTGGTGGAAGTGGTGGGAAATTGGGTACTGGTCGCCGGTCATCGTGGCAAGGCTGATGCTCCCTTGTACCGCATGTAGTGCGTAAAAATTGAGCCTTGTCTATTAAATATTGGAAAAGAAGGGAATATCTTAGGTGCCTCCGCGGGCCCTAGCCGAGGCCATTGTCATTGTTCTCAGATCATCGATATCGTCGTCCTCGATTGAAGGGGCCCCGCCGGCGGAGGGATCCACACCATCCTTCATGACAGTCGCAGAGTTGGTAGGAGCCCGCTCCGGCTGCTGCTGGTGGACCGCTTGAGGATGCCGCTCGGCTGCTGCTGCTGCAGGTATCGCAGAATACATCATTGAAGGCATCAGTGGCGAGGCTGAGGAATGAGTGTGAGATTGAAGCCCAGAAGGAGTTGGCACAGTTGAGGGAGGACTGGCAGAAGATGGATGAGGCATACAAGGAGTTGTGAGTTGGCAGGGTCATCAGGGCATCCTTCCGCGCGACCATTTACCATCATCTCTGGTCCGTATGCTCGTCGGTGAGCATGATGTGAATTTCGTGGCGCGTGACGTTTCGGGCATCTTCGTGGCTTGGGGGCGCTAATGGCCGTCGCGTCCTCGAATACTCATCAGAGGAGGGGTGCTTCGTTTTGAGCCGTATTATTAGGGTGCTGTTTCGACCTTTGTTGGGGCAGCCTTGGGTGCTTTTCCGCCGACTTCGGATCAGTAATTTCGTGGCGCGTGACGATGTTGCTACTGTTTGCTCAGAGCGAAGGCCCGAGAAACTGATCGATCGACGTACGAAGGTCTTCTCTCTCGAGCTGACAAGGAGAAGAAGGAAATGATGCAGCAGATTGAGGAGTTGAGGAAGTCACTGCAGGACACGGCTTCGGCAGCAACACAGGCTGATGGTAAGTGTTAGCAGTCCGACCTATTCCGTATCTTGCATGGTCGACCTAAGGATATCCTTCAGGTACGGGGGATGCGGGAGCGGGCTCTGGTAGTTCGCCCTCACGAGGGTCGTCGAGTGCTGAGAGAAAGATCAGTTTACTCCAAGACAAGTTGGAGACGGTGAAGACCGAATCACAGAAACGTAGGGATGGGAATCTTGCATTCTGGCTATCGCTAGGTTAACCTCTATTATACCATCTAAGCTCAAAGATACCGCTCCACTGACACTCAACTCCGACGCGTTCTGCTCGTCCAGGCGAATAGATATCCTGGATTATTAATTATTTTTATGAGCCTTCCACAACGATTCTGTCACCTAGTAATAGCGACTCGCCATCATCTTCAGAGTTGGACCTGATACGACAAGAGTCTGCCTCGTTGAGGGAGGAGAATAGGAAGTTGAGTACCGGAGAGCATAAGGCTGAAGACGATGCTGCAACTTGAGAAGGATAGAAAGGTGGGCGTGAGAGATGGGGGCCTCGTACCACTCCTTTCGCAAATCGCGTGATTCAGTCGGTCATTTCCGAGGCCATGTCGGAGCTGCGGGCGTCTTTGAAGAGGGTGGAGGACGATGCAAGGACGACTGAGAAGAGAAGCGCATCTTTAGCGGCGCAGAATGCCACCTTGGAAGGCACTGTGAAAACGGTAAGAGCTTTGTGCATTCGCCTCGCATCGACCTAAGATTCCTATCAGGTCGTGCACGAACGATCGATAGCTTTGCGAGAAAAGTCGGAAGCGTTGGAGAAGATGCACAGTGCTCAAGCTCGAGTTGAAGTTGTAAGTATCTTGAGGTTGAGAGGGAAAGATACAAAAAGGGTCGAGTCCAATGATGTATCCCACTTTCAGTTCAGTGAGCAGCTGCAGGCTGTATTAGGAGAGAAGGCCAAGATTGCTAGTCTGTTGGTGGAGACGCAACAGAGTAAGAGTAAACATGCGACATGAGGGGCTCGAACCTGGGTGGCTCGATTGCTAGGAGTTTCCGAGGAGACTCAAAGCGCGAGGGAGATGGCAAGAGAGCAGACAGAAAAGGTCCTTCGCGAGATGGAAGAATTGAAGAACAAGTAGGGAGAATCCTTCGCTGTGCGCAGAGTATCTTTGCGCTGCCGCCCTCAGTCTTGTGTTTTACCGATCTGCGTATGAGGAGCAGAGCTCCACCTTGAGCTCCTCGAAGGAATCGATCAAGCGGCTGGAGGAGGTGAGAACTGTTACGAAAGAGTTGGTATGTCCGCATGCAAGCTGCTGCTGGTGTCAGGAATCTTCGAAGTTCGCTGATGAGCGGCGCAGTTGGAGCGTCGAGAAGCAATCGTTGATTGACAAAATAAAACTGTATAAGGTGGGAGATTGTGCTTCGCTCCGCTGTGAATCTTCATGTTCTTTCCCTCTCCAGGGTCGAGCTTCCATCGGATCTCCTTCTCCTCCTCCTCCTCCTCCGGCTGCTGCTGCTGCCGCGGAGTCTTCGGCGACTCCGAGCGCCTCTAGCGGCGGTGGTCCTCAGCTGGAGAGAATGCTCAATGTTGCGAGAGCTGAGGTTGAGTCGCAGAAGTCAAGCAATGAGGTAAGATACGTAAAGCTTCCCGGTGGGGAGGATCGACTCTTTAGGCTATCGCGCACAATCAGATTAGAACAGAAATAATTACAAATTCTGAATTTACGGAAAATTCTTTATGGTGCAGTCATTTCCGTTTCCTCCGTCCTTTCGGGACACTCTAGCACAAAAGTCGGTCATGCGTGCCTGGTTCATGGAGTTCCGAGTGCAATGTCTGGGAATCTTGGGGAATCTTTGTAGTGCGTGATGATTCCTATGCGGTGAGTATGATGGTGTTCTAGGTTCTGCAGACCGCTGTTAAGAGTCTGGAGGAACGAATCAAGAGCAGTGACGAGAAGGGTAGGGATGGTTGTGTTAATATTTTCATACCACTCCTTTCCCAACTCTATTCAGTCGCTAAGTTGACAGCTGATCTGAAGGCGAAGGATGCTGAATTGACGGCAGCTCGGGCGTCCGTGCAGAACGCGGAGAAGAAGATTCAGGAATTCGAATCCAAGGTCGACCACTGAACATTCCATTTGTTAGCGGAGCGAAGTTTTTTCAGGGTGGTTTGGCACGTAGTGATGCCGAAGCACTCCGGGAAAAGATACATAACCTAGAGGAGGATCTGAAGCAGGCGAAGGTATGCTCGTCAGAGGTATCGGGTTCGAATCCCAGAGGCTGTATTTTTCTTTAGAGTGAAATTGACTTAGCGAACGCGAAGGCCGTGGAGGCCGGCAACGCCCTGAAGGACGCCAAGCAGGAGTACACGAGAGAGTTCATCAAGCGAGGGAAGGAGGCCGAGGCTCTGGTCGCGGCGAGGCAGGAGAGGGAGAGAGCTGTTGATGAGATGAAGAAGGATATTGAAGAGCTTGATAAGAAACTGAAGGAGAAAGGATGAGGCCCATGCCGAGACCAAACGCCAGCTGAGCGCAGCGGAGGAGATGGTCAAACAGAGCGAGCAACGGATAAAGGCGTTGGGAGAAGAGAATGAGAAGTAGGGGTTGTCGAGGGAAGAGCATGTCTGTGCATGCGTGCTGCCGAATAGATACCAAACTTTGTTCACATCGTCTTCTTCGTCGTCGTCGGCTTCGACGGCTTCTGGGAAGGAAGGGAAAGGAGAGTGCGGCGGCCGCTCCGTCCTCGCCGAATGAGGTTGGAAAGTTGAAGGCTCTACTGCAGCAAGTGAATGAGAGCAAGAAGCTACTCATCGCAAGGGAACAAGAAGCGGTGAGTTATTGAGAAAATGCAAGATTTGTCGAGATCGCAAGATTCTCTGTAGCTTCTCGAGTGTTCTCGTCATAAGGCGAGATCATTGGGTCTGGAAAAGGACCTCAATCGGCTGGAGGAGCGGCTGAGACAACAGGAGGATCACATCGAGAGAATGAGGGAGGCGGAGGAAAAGTAGGTCTTAGCGGAGCGAAGTTTTCTGTCATTTTTCGCGATGGTGAAGATACTCGCTGCTGACGGCCAAGGTGCAGGAGTTGTCTATGTATGAGTCGGAGTATCAGCGGTTGAAGATGGATCTTGGTAAGAGCGCGACCTATTTTGTTGGTGCCGCGGGTCAAGCTCGGATACTCTTCAGAGACCCAGCGGCAGAACCTCCAAAAGACTCAATCTGAGCTGGATGCAGCCAAGGAAGAGAGCAGCAAGTTGAAGGCCCAACTCAATGAGGTGAGAGAATTTTCCTCAACAACGCAGTATGAGAGTTTATAATAATATCATCATCACTGGTATATTGATGATAGTAATAAGATGAGTTTTATGCGCATGTGGTGGCGCCGTCGGTGGAGGTTGAGGCTCCATGCTGGCCTACGCCAGTTGCAAAGTCTAGATTGTGGTTTGTCTCTGATTATAGTACTTTCAGTGAGGGGCCGAGTATGGTGGATACTTCTACTACCGAACTTGCTCGTACGGAGCGCAGTCCATCCTCCTTGCTCAGAGTACTGAAAGGTTCCGCCACCAGAGTGCTGCGATGAAGGCGACGGCAGCGAAGGCTGAGCGGTTTGAGAAGCTGCACGCTGAGTTGACAAAGAAGTAGGGGACAATGTGTGAGTTGCATGGGTCGACCTAAGATACGTTAGATACGCTAACATGGAGCCAGCAGAGGTGGCCAAGCTGAAGGAGAATGAGGGTAAACTGAAGGCTGAGCTAGCACAAGTCCATGCGCAACTGAAAGAGAAGGTAACGAGGAGGATAATCTTCGTAGTTGAGGATAAAAAATTAAGCTCATTTTTCCCGCTTGTTCTGGTAAATCGGAGAATTTCGAAGAGTCGCTGTTGGCATGATCTCGGACGGGCGCATTGTGAAAGCATGAGTCGAGGTGCATCCTCCGGTAGTTGGTCTGATGAGGCGCACGGAATCAGAATTTGTGTGGATGGGATTGGTGTCTTGCGGTTTTAGAGCGCCAAGGTGGAATCTCTGCAGAGTGCATCGAAGGCATTGCAAGCTCGGGTGGCCGAACTCGCCAATCAGGTAATGGGAGATCACGGTCTTATTTGTTAGTCTGCCTGCACTCGTGATGAGTAGAGATAGGACACTGATATGTTCCTCCCGGGGATCGAACCGGGGATCTCGGTACGCCCGTCTCTATGACTACTGCACGTCCTCTGTGAGTGTGGTTGTCTCTGCAGCTCGGCCACCACAGCGAACATTAAACTCCTGTTCATCTCGCGACCCACCATCCGGGCCGGCGATGGGCGATTATTTGTATCGAGCAGGTCCGCACTAACGAGGCTAACATGAACACTGTGAAGCAGGAAGCTGAGAAGAAGGCGAAGAATCTTGAAGAACAGGTTGGCCAAGGAAGATACGGTGAGTTAGGATTCCCTCGACCTCTGTCAGTTGTCGATGAAAGTGCGGTTGCTGAACCAAGAGCAGGGGATGCGCAAGCTGAGAGATAACCGCATCAAGGATCTCGGTGAGCAAATGAAGAAGATGGAGGAACAGTTGAGGGAGGAGGAGAAGAAAGTCAAGACGGCTGCGGCCACAGCATCAGCTGCAGCAGCAGAGCAGCAACAGGCCAAGGTATGAGCCGTAATTTTGTGGCGCGCGAGAACTTCTTGGTGTAGGCGCAGACGAGCTCGGCTACCCAAACGGCCGGAGTGGCTGTCAGCAGCGCTCAGCCAACGACCAGCCGGGTGGTGAGGGACAAGAGGAATATAGAGTTGCTCCAGGGGTCAGCTAAGATACTGCAGGTAGGGCTACATGCATTGTGCAGGGAGTATCGATTGGAGTGGTATGGAATTGACTGCTGTCTACGCCGGAATACGAGCTGTATTTTTAGGAGTATCGGATCCAGCTGAGCAAGGCGTTAGTAGCATTAAAGAAGTCTGGGGAGGGGTCCCAGCCGGCTGCCGCGGCGGCGACGGGCGTAGGCGCGCAGAAACGGAAGCATCCCGAGCAGGACCCAGAGGAGGGGGGAGGGACTGCTGGGGGGCCTAGTAGCAAGATCAGTCGTGTGGAGAAACAGGAGCAGCCTGGAGAGAGTAACGAAAGGAGTGGTATAGAGTTGCCCTGCATGTGAAAACTACTCTCAGGTGGCGGATCTGCATCGTCGTCATCATCATCCAGCAGTGCAACAGAAGCTGCAGCAGCAACTGCTACTACTGCCACTACAGCGCCAGGTGGGGGTTTTCGCCAGAAGGTTTTTATCGAAATGAAAGTTCTCCTGATGATCCATCATTCATGCAGAATGCCCAACACGGCCCTGATTTATCTCACAGTAGACGGCAACAGCTACATGAGAATGCTGTCATTGTTATTCCTCACCACTACTTATCAGCAGCTCCTTGCAAGTGTTGTTATTTCCCAGTGGAAAGACAGTCGACCAACATCAAGCCGCATCTCTTACACGTAATACTAATAATAATACTCATAGTCATAGTCATAATTCAGCTTCTCATATCTCGTCATGAAATCTCATCCTCAGTGTGCAAGCTGGAAAGTTAGTGAAGCTCGAGTACGGTAATGCTACAGCCTCGGGCTCCATCGAGGAGCCGACCGAGGAAATTGCAAGAAGGTTCGCAAACGTGATTCCTTTTGCGAGTCTGATGGAGAGAATAAGACATGATTTTGAAAGAGGCGGCATGACGGATTACGTATGTAAAGGGCTGATCGAACATGTCGAATCTAGTCCTTATGACAACTACAAGGCAGGGAAAGATTGGATAAAAGAATTCGTGAGTGACAATATGAATACAGCTTTGAATCTGCTACGGCAGTACGGATCTTATTCCGATAAGGGCATATGAGATTCCTACTCAATACTCTTGCACGAATACTGTGAGGTCGTGGCCATCACGGTGAGTATCTTTATCATGTTCGTTGTGATGTTGATGTGTACTGGATGATGAAGTGTCGAGTTGCTTCAGTCAGTCAACTCGTCAAACAGTTGTGATGACAACTCCTCCTAGGACTCCACGTCCTATTGGTGCATCTCTGATGAATATCCTTCACCAGGTCGTGAAGGGCTTCTATTGGGACGAGTGTCACAGTGGAGGTGGATTGAGTACCGGTTACGTAGTAGGCGCGTTTAGTTACGAGGCGGAGACAATAGCACAATTGCGTCCGCTCAGCTCGGCGCTTCGCGAGCTAGACAGCAGAGTGCTGCAACCGTTCTGTGGTTGGCCAGTGCACATCGTCAGGTTTCACAGTTTTATTTGATTTTAAACCCATCCCGCCCACACCTGCGTTGGAGGCTCTGGTGCGGTTTGTTACCGACCAGGTCTCGCCGCGAGACTCTCGCGGGCCCATCATGCCCTGGCAAGCGCCGTATCATGTGTATGCGCACCGCTGCCATGATTGTGGCTGACCGATTCGCGTGCCGGTGTCTGACGGAGACGGTGTAGCGTTCGGTGCTTGCCCAGGTTCATGATAGGGCCGCTGCTGATTACCCAAACTTCGCAGGTATGGTTGGAGACTCGCTAACTAACCACTCCTCAATGAAGAGCCCCCATCCACGATTAGACGAGGCTTCAACCACTTGCTGCCAAAGGCATTCAACCGTCGGCAGCAGCAGACGTCGAGCACTTCTTTAAACAGTTGTGACCTATCGAGCGGCGGTATCTGAGGTTAGCACACCCCATCGCTCACCAACCTCGAGTTGGCAACCTGTTCGTTGTATTCCCGACGCTCAAATACGGCACTCGTCCACCGCGGTCCCCCCGAGTAACCCGGCCTCGCGCAGCCTGATCTACCCCAACTTCATCTTGCCGGGGCGCGCGAGGAAGCAAGAGACGGCTGTTGACGACAGAGCTGCGTACAGTCTCACTGAGACTGTCTCATTAATCAGTCCCGCCTGTGCTCGTGAATTGCCTTCCTGACACCCTTCCGTGACGAAGACCCGATCATCCAAGCGGAGCGGCGCACGTCCGGAACCCTGTATCAATCATTGGGTGGGGTCGTACCAACTGAACGTCAGCGAAGTTGACTCAGTGAGTGGTCCCGGACCACACATTCTTCTCCGAGGAGACAGGACACTACGAAGCTTCACTCTCATATAAACGCATATGCCAGCACTTGTCCGATTTGTCACAAATCATTTGTGTAATGGCCATCTTCGCTCACGCCATCGTAATATTCGTATTGGCTTCGACACCGTCAATGGCGATGCAGTCCGGTGCACGCAAACGGCCTAGGACGGTCGGCGGACAACGAGAGGTAATCACGAGTGTTGAGCGATGGAGGGGACTCTTCACCGACTGTTCTACAGGTTGATGATTCTACAACTGAAAGGCTTGACCAGCTGGAGACTCAGATGTCCAGGCTTCAAATTGATGATTCAACTACGGGAAGGCTGAATAACCTGGAAACTAAGATATCTGAACTGATGGAAAGAATGTCTAGGCTGGAAGATGGAGTGTCGGCGATTGGCGAGAAAACTTATTGGTTGAGTAGCAACAACGGGCAGGTACGACCTCGACAGCATCTTCCCGAAATGTTTGTTCCATCTTGTAGATTCATAGCCGATACGACAAGTGCTCGGTTGAGTATGCAGAGAGCTTCTTACATGTGCTCACTTCCGATGATCTAGAATTCAGCGAGAAATATGGGATCTATTGGGAAGAGCGTCGCCCGACGGGGAAGCGCATCTCTTTGAAGTACTACTCATAACCGGTTCCACTCTCCTCCTTCCGGCTAGTATACTCGAGATCGTATGATCCGTCGATTTTCGTTCTCAGCATGAATGGCGAAGAGTTGGTGAAAGTCTGGTATGGAAATATGGCAGACGGAGGGGAGATCGTCAAGCCGTCTGAAGAGATTAGAAGGATCCTCTTTGACATTATTCCTTTTGCGCATTTACTCCCGAGAATCAGGGAAGAACTTGCAAATGGCATGGATCAGAGGCGGTGCGAACGTCTGATCAAATACATTGAATCCCACTCCCCAACCAGGGACTATGATGATCGGAGTTGGATAAAGAAATTTATGGATGACAATATTGATACAGCTGTGAGTCTCCTACAACAACATGGAACCTATTACACATGAGTTACCACTGAATGTCTACGAGTAGCAGTTGAGTGTCTCCAGCATGTTTACTGTGATGTTAGAAATTTATTGGATGTCTTTTTGAGTTTGTTGAAGTTGTTCGACGTTGTTAAATTATCATGATTAATTATTGGTGGTCAGTGATGAGCTATGATTAACAATTATGAAGGTCACCAACTGTGACGGAGGCCGCCACATCAAAGTAGGACCGTGATGAACCCTGGCTGACGCATGGCGCGTACCTCCACCCTCATGGCGAAGAACAAGCATGAGTGCGAGATGGTTCTAGTCATCGTGGTGGTGGTGAAGGGTGGCGCGATTCAGCTAGAAGTTACGAACTCCGCCGATCGAGGTGTGGACTTCGAGGACCTCTCAGGCTTATGAACTCGACGCACATGCATCCCACAAGAAACTTTGGGGAACGAGGCAAGGCAAATGATGAAGTCAATCCATTTGGATATCTTCCACTGCGGAATCACTCGATGACGATGAAGCTCTTCTCCCCCGCCGTTGGTCGTCAGCGGCCTGTAATGACATCCGTCAGGCGACTTCGATGGGAATGAGGGATGAGCCAACCCTCCTCAACTCACTTCGTCAAGAAGAATTCGCTGTATGATTGGGTCCTCATCATCATCCTCGAGATTCCGTCTGTCGCCCAAGTCGTTAACCAGCCCATCCTCTTCCGCTCCGCCATCAGGTTGCTGAGGGTCTCCCCCAAGGCCCAGCCGTTCGGTGATCCGATCCAGCGCTCCGCGGATCCCCGCGGTGATGTTGATCTAATAAAATGAAAGTGGGTGAGAGAAAAGGACAGTCCGAAGCTCCCCTCACAGGTTCGGCTTCGGTGCCAGTGTAATCAACCCGTGACCAGGGCATGAGACTCTGTACAAATGCGACGAGAGGGTTGGAGTCCAGAGAGACATTAGCCCGGCTGTCCCCAGATCCGCCCCGGCGAAGGTCTGCACCATAGGTTCTGAACAGCTGAACCCAAAAAAGGATAGTTCAAGATGCGGAGCACGGCGTCAGCGTCACCTTATTGTCGGCTTCGAAGAGCGCCCTTGGCAGCATGGGAGAATTAACGGTAAACTCCGACTTCGATATATCAGCATATCTGCACCGAGGCGTGCACAGGAGCAGGCATGTATCGGCGGCTACCTCCCAACGAGATCAGGCAAAGTACTGGTTGACCAGCGCCTCCTGACACCCTCCAAATCTGGGCTCAACTCAATCTGAGAGAGTCGAGGATCTTGCTATCTTGCAATTCCTTAACAACTTTGGTACCAAACGCTGAGAGGCCGAGAAGAGCCAGTCCTGCAACTGCGCTGGTTTCCATAATTGCCAAGCCTTCTCGGCGTATGCTTCTGTCAATAATAGATGAATCGACCCGAACTTCTCATGCATGAAATACCTACGTTAAGGAAATGCAAGATCGGCAAGTATTCCAAGCCACCTACGTTCTAGCATCAGAGAAAGGAGGGTTCCTGAACAGATCTTCCCAAGGCTTGTGACCATCCCCTGATAGGGGAGTTGACATCGCTATTAAGAGTGTCCGTACAGTATAGGGGAAATCTGAATCGAAGGAAGTCACTCGCGACGGTCCGAGAGTAGCCGCTGCTGCTCACAGGAGTATAGCTTTCATCAGAGCTATCGAGGCATCTAGTGCCGAGTCGCCAGTTGAAGCATCTGAAAGGAGAAGTCCCGTACGAGGCAGTCGGAAGATCTCCCACTTTCAATGATGATTGCCCTCCGCAAATCCTCGGCTGTGACTCGTTTCACAGCAGCGGAGGCCTCGTCAGCAGTTGGTAGCTGTTGATACCGCGCCAAGGCCTCAGAGAATCTGCAGCGACGCATGGAGGCTCGAGAACCCAGAAGCTGATACTCACGCAAAGTTGGGCATTGCGAAGTCGAGAGCTGAGTAGTAAACGCCGTCGTGGGCTGCCGGAGGTGGTGGCACAAAGGATGCTACGAAGCGATGAAGCCAGTCGTATTCGTGGCTGCGAATCTGAGGTAGGAGAATGGTTGAAGATAACAAATAAGTCGTGAAGGGCAGGGACTGGCGAGAACCCGCATAGACGTCAGACGCAGATAACTACAGCGTAAGTATCGATGTGCATAAGGGTATGGACTCTATCTTGCTCGTCATCCATGAGTAGAAGTAACTTGAACACTTCCAAAGCAGTACGAGTGCAGCCCTGCCCAGCTAGTAGTAGGCCATGAACCTGGGGCGGGTTCATAAGCCATGCAAAGCAGAGGTGCTGCTAGTCCCACCAGGAGGGTCCTCAACGCGAGGATGGTAAAACAGTAGTATGGATCATCCTCCGACAGCCGGAGTGATGCGACCAAACCGGGTTCCTCGTTGGGGTGCTCTGAGTCACGAAATAGATTACAGCCTGGGATAGTGGCCCACTATTAGTGGGCTACATAGACGCGCGACGCTTGGACGCCTGTGGCGATGTGGTAAGTGAGGAAACGATCACGATGCGGTAAATTTTGTATTGTAGAATGGGAAACACTATTCCTGGTGTAATCGATACGAGGCGCAGGGTAATCGATGAAGTAGCGCAACCTTACACCGGTCGAACGAGGCGATAAGAACTAAGCTATGGCTATCATGGGAAACATCGTCGTCCAGCTTTTAGGCGGACTAAAGACAGTCCGTGGTAGTGGTGTCAACACCCCCGGCTGCTGTAACAACTTTAGTGTCCTCGAGCAAGGCAAACCGAGTTGCCAGTCTCCTGATGTTATTTACAACCCGGGTTCGGGCCCACTTTGAGATCGCACTGCCACTGCACAACTTGCTAACAAGGACCAGTATGGTAAGCGGCCACAGTGAGTTTACGAGCGGTTCAATAACTTTCTCCACTATCTTGGGCGCTACCAAACCCTTGAATTCTGAGATCTTCCTCTCGAAGTAATCAAGATTCTCGGCTAAGAAGCTGCTACCGTACGATGGACGTTCGCAGAGTTCAATATTCCCTGAACTTAGCATAGTTATGATGGTCTCTTCCTTGAGGGGAGTCTTCGTCAACAGACCATAGTTATTAGCCATACAATTCACGACCATGTCTTCGAACATGCCGACGGCGGTATGAGCCTGGTTACCCGTTACACCGCCTTGATCGGCATTGCCGCGGCCTTCAACACTTCTACGATTATGGGTAGAGTGGCCCAGGGACGACTCAGAAAGCTCGAGTTTCGCATGCAGCCCGGCCGAGAACTCATCGGACCGGCGTGCGGATTCGCCTCTCTTCGGCCAACGCAATATTAGGAGTAGTCTCATTCAGGAATCTTCGAGGATCCTTCATCCCGAATGGTGGCTTGGCAGTACCAACCGCCACCAATAAGCGGCCCCACCTGTGCAAAATGCACATCAAGCCAGCGAGAAAACCACTAGACTACAATCCCAATTTGGGATTCCCAAATCCCAGCCAATAGCGACTCCCATGTTGGCTTAGGCAGCTCAAAGTTCTGCTAACCCAATATCCTGCGACAAACCTGCCCGCATAACGGAACCCAGGAGCGGGGTAGCGATAGGGTTGAGAGCATAAGGTTGCGAGTCGCGACTCGCCATCGAATGCAGGACTAGTCCGCGGTGAACGCTTCCACAAGAACCAGCGTTAGAGCGGAATTGGGTCGTATGTCTTCCCACGCCACTCTTGTTTCTGCGCTAGGCCGACGGTGTGCGAGTGGAGTCCACTCAGTGGACGCAGGAGGCCGAGCGCGTCGGCAACCATCTGGTGGCTGCAGAGAATAGGGACGTGAAACTCAGCTGTATGCTCAGCTCCGATGGACGTGAGGAAGCAAGACTTGGTAAAGCTGAATGATAAGAATATAAGAGAAAAGGGGTGGATCCCCAGGAGATGGAAAGTTTGAACCCTTCGAATTCGTATGAGAAGAATAGCACCACTTCCGCCGACCAGCGGGGAGGACACATCTCAAGCAAGTCAAACCGAGTCGTTCTTTGCTCGAAGCGGGCCTTACTCCCCTTCCTATGCCGCCTCTTGCCACTGTGCTCCTTCTTATTCCGTTGGCCCCCACCCGACTCCATAAAGGGATCGAAGAGTGGATGAGTGCTGCATTGTAGAACATAAAGACCTCGGCGGAGGAGCTTTCCAGCACGTTCGAACTCCCGGTGCTCTCGATAGAGGTCGGTGACTGCCAGAATCTGACGATCCTCGCTTTCCGATTATTCGACGCAGCTGCTGCGGCACTACCGAATGAAGATGAAAGGGATTCTTCTGAAGAAAGTAAATGAGAGAGTCCACGTCCGAGGATGCAACCTGAATAAAAAACGTGAGACATGGGAATTGAACCGGAAGCCTTACAATCTCGCAGTAAGTATCCATAGATTTCAAATAAGATTTGCTGGGTTCCAAATAGAACTGAGTTCTCTGTTCTCCACTGGATGTACTGTCCCCTGATGGGCTGTACCTACATTTACGATCCGGACGATCCCCGGTTCTACCCGATCATCCTACACTTTCATCATCAGCGTTGAATCCTGCACTGCGGCTGGTGTCGGCCACATCTCTTCCTCCTGGTTCATAGGCCAGTCGTGCAACAGCCACGACTTCTTCTTCAAGTTCGCACTGGATCGAGCAGCCGTGGCCGACCCCATGCCGCGGGGATAGTTGATGATCCGATTGTGGGGGTGGCCGGTGGCGTTCTCTGCTCGAACTCTCAGAGTGTAGGCCTCAGAGCCGAAGATGCCTAAAGAAGTCCCAAATTCGAATCCCAGTGTCTAAAATGTCACTAGGGCTCACGTTTGATCTCAGTCTCCGGATTAAGATTCCTCCGGGCAATCTTCAATAGGGGATCGGATGCAGCAGGCGCCGTCGACGCAGGTGAACCTGCTCGAGTCGTGGTCGGGCCCATCTAGTTCCATCATGCACAGTTCGGTATCGACTTCAACATCGTGACTCGCCGTCAGGGAAGAATGAAGCAGCTGAGGACCGAACCCGGGAGTAGTTACCTCTTTCCTCGCCTGCCTTGGAGGCCTTGGCCTTCTTCCGCTGCTGTGGAGGGCTAGTCTTCTTTTTCTGGAGTTGCTTCTGCTGTGCTTTCTTCCCCCCTGCCTGCGCCATCGGCTTCACCAGCTGAGGCGCCACATCCTCTTCTTCCTCCTCCTCATCGCTCGAACTCGTGTTGTCGTCATCGTCATCATCGCTGTCCATTGCCGCGGCGAAGACGTTCTTATCTAAATGGAACCGTCGGTATCGACGATATTCACTCTGACGGCCTCTCATTCACATCGTCTGGGAGAATCTTCAACCAGCAGTTCATCCGCGTTGTCTTCATCATCAGCGGCAACAGCAGCCGGGAGCGGTCCCTCGACTTCGCCCTCCTCCGCCAAGCGAAGCTGCTTGTTAATTTGGCGTCTACTCATACAAGAACTGCTGCCAATGAATGCCATCCTCGCCAGCACTACTACAACGCAAAGACCGACGGAAATAGTAGAACAATAGTAAAGGTTTGTGAAGGTGGTAGTAGCTCGCACAGGGTGACTAAGTCGCAGACGACGGCATCATCATCATAAATCAGCTGCTGTTGGGGACCAGTCCTCGTCACATACAGATCTGATGAACGACCATTAAAAGGGACGGTCGAGATTGAAGCATCTTACTGTTCATCCAGCTCAGGGTTAGAGAAATCATCAACTCCACGGTCGAGCTCGACGAAGTCGGTGAGCTCGAATTGTGGTAGACATCGGATACGCTCCTGAGACGATATGGTCATCTACCCCGACCTAAAGATACTCTTCTTACTGATACGGACGGCAGCATCCTCCACAGGTCATGATGTTGCATCTGTTTCGTCCACTCAGTCTCAACCAATGGTACCTGGCCATAATTTCATGGCGCGTGATGCATAACATCGTCGCTCTAGTTTTCGAATCCTGAACACCTTATCAGTATAGTAAATTGATTCTCATTCTCTGTTTATTCTTAGTCAAACCTATTCTGTATCTTGCATGATCAACCTCAAGATACTCACCTCCTTAGCTTGCAACGGTGTTACATCCGGTGGTACTTTGAAGTGATACTCTCGTTTGGGCACCTGTCCTGTCCGCGCAGGGACCGGCATTCGGAACATGCCACCCGCCGACGCCGCAGCCGACGACGACTTCGCGTCGTTCGAAGAAGGGTTGCCCCCACGCAAGGACAGATCCTTGATAACATCAGTGAGACCATATCTGATACACATAAATCGATCACCAGGGCGGGCGCTACATGCACGAAATGGAACATGCTTTACCTCGCTAACTGTCTTGCCACTAATTCAGTCACAACACACCGCCATTTGTAGTAGCCGACTTGATCGTTCGCTCGAGTAGTCGAAGCGGAAGGATTCTGCTCAGCCGACGGGGCCGAGTCCAGCGGGGGAGGGTCTTGAAAACGAAATATTAGGGACAGACGGGGTATGGTCGACTTACCAACAAGTGGGCCAACGCGGAAGAGTAGGAGAAGAATGAATCGCTGGCGAACAAACCAGGACCAATGCAACTGAGGAGGAATCGCCACGTCACGCGCCACGCAATTAACCTCGGCAAAGCTCACCAGCAACCTGTCGAAGTGCTTTCCCAGCAGATGGTCAGTGACCAAACTTCGCCCACTCATGGTCGACACGGGGCCAGCAAAGAGACCCCAATGCTGATAGATCAACCACAGAACATTATGCATGTTTCTAGCTATATCACACCTGAAAAATATCTCAGGTTAAAGCAGGCAAGATACAAAAGATGTCAAGACTGAGTACTCTAATAGCATATCGATGCCATGCAGTAAAAAGTTCATGTCGAAATCGCCCGGTAGTGAAGCATGTCGGACCAGCAGAGACAAAAATAGGAAATGAATCTGCGGGAATGAACAGCCATGAGTGACAAGACCCCTCCCTACTCAGCTTTACCATCTTCATAGCGCATGCGACGGCTTTTTGATTGTAGACATTGGTACTGTGGAACATTATCTGAAAGTAAGATATGGCGAGAGGACACGACCGGGCATAGTTGTTCACTTTCACGATGCAGCTGAGTGTCTGAGTGTTCCTCAGGACACTGGCCGCACAGTCGACTAAGGCATCCGGGTAGTGGTCAACTCTCTTATGGTACTTCATGCAGAGGAATACCTGTGGGTTCGAAGTTGACCTATTTGGTATCTTTCGCGATCAACCTGGAGATACTCACCCCCTTGAGAAGCGTCCGATATCCAGGTAAATACTTCCACAAATCTGCCAACTGGTTCTGGTCGACAACCACTTCAGAAACGTATCTGCAAGAGACGTATCTCTGAGTTGAGCATGCGAGATTCAAAACAGGTCACTACTTGCACCAACACTTCACGAAGAGCAAAAACGTTGTTTTCCTCTTCCTCATTCTCGCACGCCACAAACTCTTCTCGCCGATCAATGCATGAACTTGAATCTAAGACAGTGAAAACGTATCTTTCGAAGCCTATAGAGCAGGCTTCGACCTTCCTCACCTGCAGCAGTCTGCGTTTCACTCTCACCCATCCATGCTCCGTTAATCCAAAGTACTCACTGAAAAAGCATAACAAGATACCATTCGCCACGCCGATCTGCACGCATGCACAAGAAGATTCTTCATTACTTCAATCCATTATGGAAGTCAGTAAGGTCGAATAGTAATTGAATATCTTTAGCTTGAGGGACCCACACTCGATTGCTGTGTAGAGATGCTCGCATGAGACTATACCTAAGATACTCGACGTATCTTGCACCTCGCACAACGCAGGTCAACCTTACGAGCTGCCTCTCCACTCAGCGATATCCATATCTTCCTCCTCTTTGCTTAATAAACAATCAGCTACTGTTCTACCAAGTTCTGGTACTAGGAAATATAACCTGATGCATAGAAAGATACTCCACCAGTGTACACCAACTGTAGGGGTATGCATATAGTTGGTCTTCTATACGACGAGAAATACGCACATACTGAGTCCATAAAAGTGGAAAGATACGCACATGGTGAGTCCATAAAAAGTGGAAAGATACGCACATGGTGAGTCCATGAAAGTGAAAGATACGCACATGGTGAGTCCATCCCATGAGATAGGTTATGCTGATATAGCGATTATATACCACATAAGAAGATACTTTCGGTGGGAGTTCATACCGTGCGGAAAGTTATCCACATGACGAAGAATGAATACGGGAACATCGAACGGAGCGCATCCCGATCCGCTGTGAATATCTTCTTACCTCGCATACAACATCGGTATCATATCTGGGCTAACCTCATAAAGGTTGTAACCTCTCCGACCAGAGTCTATCGTCCGCAAGGCGAAAACTGCTAGCGTGTATCTGAGAGGGCATCCGAGATTGACCAAGCCGTAGGAGGACGTGACTTGGCATTCAATAGGTCCAGGGTTCGAACCCAAGCATTCACATCTTATTTCGATCTTATTTCAATATGGTAGGGCTTTCAACAACAGCAAAGCACTTCCACACACCAACCGAGAAATCACTTGCGGAAAATTTCACAAATTTCACACGGAGGCGAAATTTATATCCATAATTTGCTCCTCCCCATCTTTACATTGTATCTTGCCATCGGCGACAACAGTTCATTCTGGTCTCGAACCATTCCAATGCCGCAATCTGGGTCTCGTCAAGATACCCGGGGTCCCCCGGGCCCAATGTAACTGCCACACAAACGATGATTCGCGAAAAAGTTGGTATGCACGCTCACGCAGTACCTTTCTGAGCCTTATTTTCTCGATACTTCAACAAATCCCGGCGTGCCTCAACGTGAGAGGTATACCCACTAGGAGGAGGGGGCAATTGCGAAAGAGCTCTGAAAATGCAGGTAATTTTAGCGGAGCGAAGCTCGTTGGGAACAAGCTCGTGCCAAAGATATTTTATTACTCCAACTCCCCTCGAACTATCAAGGCTTGTAGTAATCGACAATAGGCTTGCTGCAGACCCCACTGTATGCCACCTGAAAAATTTCATAACATGAATCACTTCGCTCCGCCAGAAGACAAATCTAAAATATTCAGCCCGCTGCTTCTAATCTACTGCATGATCAGGATTCACCTTCTACTAAACAGAATCACACAATGGAGCAATTCAGATGATGCCGTTCCCACAGTGACTACTACCAAAGCGGAGAATCCGCGCAAGCCATCATACCCTCGGACGATGCCAAGCGGGTAGTAGTTAATGATTATTACCAGTAGTGTACGAGAGCATCGCCACAGATTGATGTATCAGGTCCATCATCATACCTTGGGCCTTCAGAAGATTCCTATCACTACTGTAGATGAATGACTTCATCGATTGCTTATCTGAAGAAGGCAATGATACTGGACTGTCGCCACAAAACGAAATGTCTACTCCGAAAAAAATGATCCTAAACAGATGGAACTATTAGTGACTAAAAGATGGGGTACGGGAGGCTGAGAAAAAATGATTCGACTCGTCGCAACCGAGCTCATCCTGTCCGGTAATTCACCCAAAGCAATAGAACATTTTCTCGAATTTCCAGAGAAAAAAGTTCTACTTCTGCCGCTAATTGGTATCGCCGAATAAATTCGGACAAACTTCGTACCGTATTTTCCCCGAATCCTGTAGTACCCGAAACGCTGAAAGCATCAGCAAGTTCCAATACCAGCTTCTCCGTCTTCTGACTTTCACCAAATGGTTTAGTCTCATTTGGACTCAATAATCGTTCGCTCAAATAGAACACTCTCCGCAGCTTATCCGGCATCCGCCTCAATGCCGCCTGCGTGAAAAAGATCGTTATCGTGTATAATTCACCCATGTATAATCGCTTACATCATCGCAGGGGCTTTGGGTTCCACTCATAGCCCTTCCCGGTCGCTCGTCGCGGACAATCGCGGACGTTCTCGCGATAAAACCGTTACCAATATGAACCTAGCACAGAATTGGAAATTAATTTCCGGGCGCGTGACAGAATTTCGTTAGATGGCATTACCCCAGCTGCTAGCTGTCTATATCGCGGCATGGCGGTGATGCGGAAATGCATCGTCAACAAGCCGACATGACGGCCGTGATTCCAAAGTTTCTGGGTCATTGTCCCTGAAGCCAAAGTGTCATGAGACTAACCTATTTTGTATCTTGCTTGCTCAACCTCAAGATACACTTACGTTCGATGAAAGGCGGTGAGTTTCCTTGGTTCGACGCTGATTGATCCGAGTCCGAATTAGCCGAGCTCATAGCGTTACGACCCCACTCATTCACTTCATATATCTTCGCTAGAGGAATCTGAACCGTATCCCCAGGTTATCCTCGCAAGATACAAAATAGGTCAGAATCTTACCCATGTCTCGCCTCGAAACTTCACCCTTTTATCCGGTGACAAATTGATCGATGAATAAAGTCGCAATAAAAGCGATTCAGTTCGCAAATATGTCATACTTGTTTTCAAGCACACCAACGGTAACTAAAAGATACGTCCTAGGTCGCAACCTTTAGAGGAATCTTTCAACCTCACCTGGCCATCAGTATTATCCCATTCAGGTTCCTGCACGCATGGTGTCCAAGTCGAGAAAAGATTCCCCGGGAACACATGATCACTGAGCTGATCCAAGGACTGTGGGATCGGCCCCGCCGGAGAGTCCGGAAGGGTTGGTGGAGGCGGCGCTGGTGTTTGAGGACTGACAAGATACCACCGATATAAGACGAGAAGATTCACAGCGCACCGCGAAGAATTCGAAAATTGAAGAAATCCACACATGAACCTCTTAGGACGACGCCAGTGCCGGCAAGACTCCCCACTTCATCATGGTTCAGATACCACAAAGCATTTACCATGGATGATGCAAAACATAAGATTCCCAGCGGAGCGAAGCACGAATTCTCTCCCAGTATCATTACTATGATGTCAAGCCTGTTATGTTATACGCCAGTAGGTAGTGGCGCCCAGTATGCTGACTGCCTTCCACGAGATCCCTAGTCCCGTCAAACACCAGGGAAGGCGCTTCTCCGGGCTGCTCGGGCACAAGCTCACTAGAGGCAATATAAGAGGGGCCTGCAGGATTATGCTCTTGCCAGGATTAGAACCGGGGACCTTTCGATTACCCATCGCAGAATCGTCATCGCATGGGGGAGTAGCTACTTCTGGATAACCTTCGTGACCGCTCCCTAAGCAGCAATAACATGATAATTTCAGGGCGCGCGAGAAAATAATCAAATGTCTTACCAAAGTCAATAGAAGCTTCCTGAGTCTGCAAGTAAATCTTTCCTTGCTGAGCCATCTTGATACTCATCACCAGCCGGCTTGAACCTAAGATACTCGATACTCACACCGCGCACATTCGGCCCATGTGAGAACTAACAGCAGAGAACCGTGACAGTAGGCACATTCGTCTACCCTGACCCGCACATCATCGAAGGCCCACAGATTCCCGCGCGCCACGAAATTAAAACGATTTCCCCCAGTAGAACGACCTACCGACGCCAGATTCCGCTAGCTTAGCCGCAGGCGTCATCGCCTTCGGTCGCTCCGCATGCTGTACATCAGTGGTGTGCTCATGATGATGTAGGTGGTCATGGCCATCATCATCCTCCTCCGAGAGAGGGGGCTCCAACCCAATATCGTGGTGCATCGGGCCAGTCGCGATGGTCAGCATAGATACTTTCACCGTACCACGACAACATTCACTCCCATCTGGGAGCTTCTGGATGACCTAAGATACACCCAGAAAAGATATCATACTACCGCACTGCCAAGAATATCCGACGATCCCGAGACCCACTAAGATGCATTACATCCACTTTGACGAACTTTCCTGCTATCCCTCGGTTATTATTCGGGCTCGGTTTGTAATGCCACATGAATCGTATCGGCTCGGACGTCCACTGAGGGTCCGCTGACCATCGCCATCCCGTCTCGTACACCGTACCTATCGAGAATGGTAATAACAATCAATCGCGGAGGATATCCTTCCGATGCGCACAGCGAAGATTCCCCACCGTCGCTATTACCTGCCCAGCATATCCTGAGTTTAGTTGACATCCTTTCGGGTAAGGATCGACACTGCATGTTGAATATTCGAACAACAAAGTCGGCCGAACCGTCGATAGTTTGCTTGTCGATATGGTCAGGTTCGAATGGGTCATAAGTTCGATCCACCGTCACGTCCAACCTGGCATACGAAAGATACCATCCCGAGCGAAAATGAACAGGCAATGGTGTGTCTTTGGTATGCGGTGCGCGTCTTATCGTCTACGATACACAACATCACCTAAGATTCCTCGATCTCAATCGTTGTAGTTATATCATACTCCATGTAAAAAATCTCGAATATTAAACTACGAAGGAATCGAACCCGAGTGGCCACTTCAACATCCCACTTCTCTCCCCTACTAGCCTATCGTCCCTTCTTACGTGTTGGTATCCCTTGGTATATGATGCTGTTCCGTCGAGGAAGCGGCAGCAGCAGCGTTCGGCGTTCGTTGCCTACTACCATCCCCTCCTGAGGACGGATCAACACCTCCTGCTTGCACTATTGCTGAAGCAATGCGCGCCACATCTGTACAAAACGAAGGCACTCAACTATCCTATGCACGCATCAACCTAAGATACCCTCACAAGTCCCGAACCTTATTCGTATCCCACCACCTCAACCTAAAGATACTCACCTGGCGGTTTCGATTGAGTCGACCTCGCGCACCCCATAGCTTCAGACGGGCCGCTTCTCTTCCCTTTACTATTATCAGAAGAGTTAGACAACACTGTCTTATTCGTGTCTCTTAAGTGACTTCTGTTTCGGTAGGTCCCTGGTTCGATCCCTGCTTGCTGTACTTCTCCTATCGAGTTCGCTGTTGTTGGGGATGTTCGAAAGGCCGCTAATAGGGTCTCTTTGACTGCTTTCAAACAGGAGCGGCAAGTCACTGGTATCTCCAACAGAATAACTGCTACTTTCTGCCGAAGGGGTTCGGACTACGAAAAACTCCTTCAGTAGTACTACTGCCACCAAAGATTATTATAAAAGTTGAAAGTCGACCACGACCAACTCTGCCGGAATCGGTGCTGTCCGTGCGACTTGTCTTTTCTGAAGATAAATTTCCTCCTCTCGACGGAGATGAAGGAAATGAAATATGCCAAACTGAAGATGATAAGATCAGCCCAAGTCGTTCCCAAGATCCCGGGGAGCATACTGAACTCCTTGAGCTCATCCGTATCATGCACAGATCGACCTTAGATACCCATCTCCGAGAACTAAGCCAACATCAGCGTTTAGAAACCCATAATTAACATTTCGTAGCATGAACGGGCCCTGATGAGCCCAACTTCGGCCCACCCTCACTGCATCCTGCACGCTCAACCTCAAGATTCAAGATTCTCTCCCCCCTCGACGAACCCAGACAACGTTCACTCCACGCACGAACAGGAACGGCGCGCGCCACGAAACTCGCTCGCTGCACCATGGTCGGGCCTGTACGAGGAGTGATATTCACACCCGCTCTTTCCTTCACCGCGCCACGAAATTATTACCGACACTTCCTTCAGTAGCAAGTTGAACATCTTGTCGAAGAGTACAAGGTAGCCTATAACCTCTTCGAGCTCCGCTCCGCCATTTTCATCATTATTTTTCTCCTCCCATACAAGCAACACTTTAACCATCTCGTTGCTCGTCTCTCCCACAGACTCTCTCAACAACGATAGAGGCCCCGTTCGCACCGACGGGGGCACGAGGTGGAACTGAGAAGGTATCTTACCTTGAAGCTCGCTAGATGCAGAATAGCTCAAAGAACAATACCCTTCTATTACCGGCAGCACGTCTCTCTTCCGCGTTTCATCCCGCAAGGCCTGACCTCTGTACTGGCAGTGGACCATCGCTCGGCTGTACTCTCGGCAAGCTGCTTCGATGCTGTTCAACAACCTGGAGAATCTCTGCGACACCAACGGGAACTCTCCCATGAAACGGCAAGAATGACTGTACATAGTTCGCGAGGGAGAAGCGAGCACCGAAGATTTCTGAGACTCCACACTTTTCTATTCGCCAGGGAATACTGACCGTTCAACATTTTGTATATATGAAAGGTCGACCCAGCATTCCACGAATGACGAAGATACCACATCTCTACCACATCTCCCCTCTCAGTACCACCACTACTTCCTCATAGCCTCACGGCGCCGTTTGTCCTCCATCCTTGCCTGCTTAGGTCGACTACCATCCCTCTCCTCCTCTCGCTGCTGCCGGTCCACTTCACCCGACGGCCGGGCCACGATCCTCGGCAATTTGCTAGGCCTTTCTGAAGTACTCAGCATCATAGCAAACTCGACGCTACAGCCCTTCCCGAGTCCTCGTTAGAACACCTGCTGCCTCTGTTGCTGCCCTTCCACAAGGTTTGGCCAAATGTCGCCGTTCCTCGGGCTTCAACTTATACCTACTTCACATCTCAAATCGGGTGGAACATACTCGAGCGTAAATTACCATTCGATGAGCCGCTGCATTTCCGGCGAGTCGAGGTCGACCCGCGAATTCCTGTTCCTGCTGCTGCTTGCAGGTGACATCGAAATAGAAAATATGAACCCTTCAAACTTGACATCAGAGATACTTAGTTCTCATTAGGGATATGCCACACAACAGTCAACAAGCTGATAGATAATACTGCCGTATCCAAGGTTGATTCGCGGGAGATACAAAATAGGTCAGCCAGTGCACATGCAGGTATTTCTTACAGCTCAAATGACCAATAGTATACGACATTGCGAATTGATGTGGATAGACTGTAAAAATTATTATGGCAGTGTTATCGGTCCAGAATTGATGTCTTCTTTCAGAAATTCGGGTGGCATCCCACCACCGCATCACCAGTCGGTATCTTACAAGTTGACCTGGGCTCTCCCAAACCTCAAGATACGCCCACCTCAATAACCGATGCTCATCGGGGGCGGTAAAAACACCGGCCTTCTACGAGCGGTAGAGCTGGAGTGATGACGTTTTGGGATGTACGGTCCGAAGAGGCCTATACGGACCTGATTAGAATCGAACCCAATACCTCCCCGTCATCAAACCACTACTCTGACTACTACGCCATATTACCCGCCTTCGCACCGGGCGATTTTTAGCCGCCTCCTCTTCCTTCTTTTTCTTCTCTTCCGCTACTGCAGCTTCTTCCGCTGCCAATCGCTTAGCCCTGGCCTTCAAGAAATCTTTGAACGGACCCACCTAGGAGAATCTTTGCGCAGCCGAAAGAAAACAAGATACTCCCGATTACATGGCGTAACACCAGAGTCCACGTAACATACCAATTAAATGCTACCAATGCAAGAACCTGCATTCCGGAAGATACGCTGCCAGTCAGTGTCTCCCTGCTACTACCATTAAGAACGATACGACGATCGTAATGGGGTAGGCGAGTACGGCCCAGAGACTCCGCAAAATATTGAAGATCAGCATGACGGCATCGATGCAGGCAGTTAAGACAGTAATAGCATCATCAATCATCCAAGGCAATTAATAAAGTACTGATGTCACCCTAGCTTACCCTAATGCCATTACTCTAACTTTAAATTCGCAGTAATTTCCACCCGAGACAGCCAGCAGACTCAGCCTCAAGAAGTTTCTCACCCAATTAGCCCCGATTATTTCCACTGGCGCAGACTATTTTCTGGCGTGCGCTATTTTGTCGTATAATCTACGATTAGACAAATTGTGGTACCCATCGTCGCATCATCATTTGATTCTCATGTCCGAAAGTTCCGTCAAGAACGGATGGATCGAAGGAAAGGGGGAATACACCTTCCCCAACGGCACGGTGTAGTAGTCTTGTGGCAACTTCGTATCGTGCCAGGGTCAACCTAAGATACTCCGGTGATTTCATCAATGATGAATTTGATGGCGAAGGGACTCTCACTTTCCCAGATGGCGGTACCTTTATTGGCAAGTGGAAGAGGGGCATTGCCATTGACGGCAGGTAACGAAAAAATCAATTTGAACCGCTCCACGGAATCCTCATGTCTTCTCTTTTTTCCAATTTTCCCTGGATGATGACGCAATCTCGTGTTGCCCGTGCAATTCGTAGCCGAAATTAGGAATGAGAATGCCAGCTTGCTAGGGAGTACCAAGTGAAGGCTCGGGCCGCAGTTTCGTGGCGCGGCGAAAAGGTGCTGCTTCGACGGCGTGATTCTCACAGTATCTCGTTTCCCCGTGCTGGACTCTGACGACCGCAAACGACTTTAAAAATAGAAATTAGCATCTTAGTCCGTGGGTGGTCGATGTCGAGAACCGGGGGAGTGGCTGTATAATTTTGGTCTCTCGAGTGCCAAACTTCCTTCGTCGTTGAACGTGTATCACGGTGGTGAGATCGAACGCGGGGGGTGTGCATGAAGGCGCCATTCGCGTAATTAATGGAGATGGTTTGTCACAAACTCTTTGTGATCCTCTTACCGATGGCCCAGCTCTTAACCTACTTTGTATCTTGCATGCATCGACCTTAGATATGTCTTTCGGGGATGGCCTTGACTTCGAGGATAAGGATTGGGGATATCTCAATAACGGCGATCGGAGATTTTATGATGAGGTTAAACACGGCATTCGACCTGCTGGCGCATCGTTGTTGACCAACGATCCCAAGGGTCCACCTAAGATACCCAAAGGTCATAATCCCGAAATTCTAATTCAACCTCTCGCTTCCCGTTGCCGATGGAGTACATGCCGTTCCATTCAGGTTGCTATGATGTTGGCAACGGGTATTTCGATCCAGTAGAGAATAAGACATTCAGTTACGATGGATCGAGGATGATCGGGAAGCCCGGAGAGGAGGAAATAAAATGGATCAAGAATACCGTCATGTAAAGCGGGATACTCACAGGTTAACCTCTCGGAACCCCAGCTGTTGGTATATTTCTACCACCTTTTGCTCACTACTAGTGGGCCCCTAGCCACCGCGCCGGCGCGTCGAATGTGATTAGTGTAAATCGATCTATTTCGCAAGTCTTTATCGCTCAGGAAAGGCTTTAAGGAGTACGTCCGAGATGCAACATCTCATGCCAGCACGTGAAAGAGCTGTCATGTTAGTCTAACTGTGTTGCGTTCAGTGCTACTGCTCATCGTGGTGATGATCTTCTCGCTGTGGCACGGAATTGCAGCATATTTTTGACGATGGATGGATCCCCAATGGCCAATCATGCGAGGTCGGTATCGGACGCCTCTGATATCCCGACGGTCGAAGATACGGCGAGTGTCGTCACCAACGCTGTAGAGACCGATAGTATAGCCAGCGTTAGAGACAGCAGCGTATCTTTCGACCTCGACGATTCCCCGCTTCGACCTGCCTCGGACCAGCCGGCACAGGATGGAGTATCTTTGGTTGACTCGAGTTCGGCACAGAATCCGACCCAGGAGAAGACTGATACGATGGGAGAAGCCCGTTCGCGAGGTCGTAGCGAATCTTCGGATGCTGCAATGTGCCGTATCTGCGGGCAAGGAGTGGAGGAAGGCCCCCTTTACCATCCATGCCGATGCTCCGGCAGCATAGCCTACGTACATGAACAATGTCTAAGGAGGTGGCTAGCTATGCGACGTAATACTAAGGGATGCTGAATTTCGTGGCGCGCGGTAGTGTGGTTGGATATCTTTGATGGAGTAGATGACTAGCACGGCCAGCTTGAGGGCAATCTTTTTCTTCACATCTGTATGTTGATAAGAGTTTACATGTGTGGGACGCACCGTGTCAACCGGTATGGAAATTTTCGGGAAGAGATCCCAACAACTTTCGGATCTTCATTGACGATAATGATAGATGAAGTCACGTAAAATACAATTATTGTAAAATGTATAATAGAACCAAATTAATGTATACTTCGCCAACGTGGTCACATATAGTATTTAAAGTGAGTGTCCATATGGCAATACCATACGCTGCGATATTCACGAGGCGAGTTCCCCAGTTCTCGTCGAGTGCCTCAGGTACGGGTCGTACTGATGACGATGATGGGACTTTCATTTTAGAGGATCAGCGCTGCGAACTGTGCGGCCATAAATTTTCTTTTCGAGTTGTGTAATAGAGGGAATCGAACCGGCGACCTTTCGATTACGCTGTTCACGTTCAGTTATGCTCCCAATGCGCCAAGTCACCTTCCCGTGAGATATTTCCTCAGCGAAACTTGGAAGTTGATATTTTCCTTTGTCAAGAAATGTTTTCGCCCACTCTATGCCCTCACGATATGGCTGGTAATATCGGTGGCCGTCAAACACGGGAGGAATCAGTTTCCGGAACTCCCTTTTTTGAAGAGTTAAAATGTTGTATATTTTTCTGCCCCCCGAAGGGAAAATTAAATTGCTAAAATTGCTGCCCTAGCCACCTGTTTCATCATTTTATGGCACTCCTTCGTTCCTCAGGTATTATTACCACTCATGTCGATGACGGTATTGGCGGATATCTTTGGCGTCATCGATGGCTTCCCTGATCGGCTTCAGATGTAATGACGCTCGATAATTTCGTGGCGCGGTGACAAATTTTCCACCTCCCCTAAGGGGGGAGTCCCCTTGCACGATGACTTAGCATCTGTGTGCCTGTATGCTCAGATACGGTTTCGTGCTGGGCCCGAGTTCGTCCAGCGGCAGTCAGTTCCCCTGGCTAGCCATGATCTTCAGGCGTCCAATGCTTGGAGTTCTGTGTGGAGGGATACTGATATCTTTGTGCGGGTTTGGCCTCCTTCAACTGTGGCTGCACATGAGGGTGGCCGCAGTACCCATGGTGGTGCCTACGGAGCCTGGTGACGATCGACCCAGGGTCATACAGAGACGGCGGCAGAGGCCCGCGGCGACATCAGCAGCAACAACGGCCACTGCAGAAACTACGTCGGATACCGCTGACGATGCCGCTGCTGGTGAACACGGTGATGGCAATGGTGGCGCACATGATGGTGGTGATGATGATGACAGTAGTGGCGATGCGCCTACGACGGGTAATGTTGAAGAGGCGGAGATTGAAGTCAGGCTCGAGAGTAAGCAGCCGGGAGGCGTGGATTTGTGGCACATAAATTGTTCAGATCTCATCGGCCTGGAGGGCAGCTTGGGGCCATCGATCTCGACATGGTTTGTGATGTTATACGCCAACACTATAGCGATGCTGGCTCTAATAGTTGTCCCATATTATATAGGTAATGCTGCGTGGTCATTCGGTCGGGTGGTATAACTCCCTGCTCTCACCCGTATGACCGTGGGTTCCATTCTCGTTCAGGCCGTATTGTCTACGTTCATTTCTTCCCCGCCTTCCTGGCCTACACCCCTTCCATAGCGAATGGGTACTCCGGACGCTTCCTCGAGCCTTACAATCTCTTCATCATCACTTCGCAGGTCTCCATTCTCCTCGTCATCGAGTGTCACAACAGCCATTTTAGCAACGACACTTTCCCGTACCACCTCATTCGTTACGGGTATAGACAACATCGAGAACGCAGCTCAGTGCCCTCTAGCACCGACCCTCCTTCAACCGACCATACCGGTACTTCGCCTCACCTACCGACCGAGGTGCCTTCCTCATAGCTACCCCTTCAGGAGGACCCTTACTTGGTGTTCGTCCAACGTATCCAGGATCATGCAGCGACAGACACCCAACGGCTCTATCCGAGACCACTAGTTGACGATGTAGGTTGCAGCAGGTTGTCCGAGGTGCAGGCTCAGATCCGACTCTTCCTCAGTTCCCGTGGGACCTCATCTGCCTGTCCTTCGGAGGTCTCCTCTGCACCCAAGTCGCGGCGATGTACCATCTCTGGTCTACTCGGGGCGGCGCAGGCTTCATTGGAAGGGTAAGGCGTCTCGCACCGCCCACCGATTTGTATTTCATGGCGCGCGGTCAGGTTCTGTCAATAATCGGGACTGCCTTGAAGTACTGTGTTGTTATAATCACAGGAGGTTTCCTCCCATCCTTGGCCGTCGGCTGTGTCGTTCTCCTCGCTCTGGAGTCGGCAGGTGCTGTGGTCTAATTTCGTGGCGCGCGACCAGACCAGCCATTTTCAGGCACCCACCCGCTCGAGCCCTCCAATGAGCGCAGCCTGATGTCCCTAGCCCTGGGTCAGCTGCCGGTAGTTGTTGGTGCAATATTGGTCATGCTGGTCGGGCATCTGGTCATATCCATTACCCAGGCTGCCGAGCAGGGCGTGTTGTCGTGCCTGAAGCCCCAGGTGGGTTGGAGAGGGGAAGTGGTGGTGTAGATCTATGCCTGTTGGTAGGCCAAGGAGGCTATGAGAGAGTCCCCGGCGATGGTAGCATGTTTCGGTCATATCATCGGTCGAAGCGAGGAAGAGGCAGGTGGAGAACAGAGGGGAGGGGTTGTCCGCAACAAGGGCATGGTCCCCGCTCTCTATTACTCCCTCATTTACATAGTATACAAACTGGCCCTGGTGAGTCGATGATTCGTGCAAAAGTTGGTATGCACGCATGCACACCATTCATCAGGTCTTTCTGTGTGTCTTGCCGGCCTTGGCTTTCCAGCATCGATATTTACCATTACAAACTCGCTTGGTCGTCACGGAAAGCCCTCAGGCAAACCCAGAGGCAGCACCATCCGCCTTCGCCACGTCTGGTGGGAAGCCTAAGATGCTCCTGCGCACCGCAAAGATTCCCGCCCTCCTCGTGTTAGGTTCTTTGGACTACCTTTTTGTACCAGTAGAATTCCTTTGCGGCCATGTTCTCTTCCCCCTGGTCGTTCGGAAGCCTCCGATGCCACCTATACTGGCATCCCTCGGCCGGAAGATCGTCAAGTGGGTCCCCCCTGCTCTCCATTCCCCGCCATATCGCTCGTCAGGTGCCTCGGTCTAAGCTCGCCATTCTTAGACTGTGCCCCGGCGACGGTGGAATGGACGTTGCCGCTGGTGCTGAAGCTGCTGTCTTTGCTATCACTAGCGGCTACTTGCACGCTCGTGGCGATCACTACCTTGCCGGTAAGGTCTGCTATAATTCGATCGCACCCTTCTTCGCTCCACTTATTATCTTTCTGCCTCGCAGTTGATCGTGGGCAGGAGGGCTTGTCGACTTCTACTCCCAGCGTCAGTTCTCCATTACGTTGATGACCTGCAAGCTGCCCCTATGGGCGTGGTCCTCACTCTGCTCGGTGGCCAGGTGGGCTCTAACAACCAACCACCGATCCTTTTAGGGCTACTTTCGTCAGGTCATTTTGCGGCTTATGACGGCGATGTCTAGCATTCCGGCAGCAACGCGATCCTTCCTTACACGGCTCGCCAATAACCAGCATTTGATACGATCCTTCCTGCGGAATACAGGAAGGCTTCTCTTCAGCCTCTTCTCCTTACTAGCAGCTACTATCTTCACCTTCGTCATAGCGCCGTTGTTGCTTGGTCTACTCTTATATTGCGTCCTTGTACTGCCAAACTCGTCCTCGGACGTTGTTAATACCGCCAGTGCCCCTACCAAGTTGTTCGTTTTCCCGTGCTGGGTAGCAGGATTAGTCGCTATGAAGGTGAGCTATTGGACGCCACGATTCTCTCGGAAGTTTTCTCTCAGGTTTGGATACTAACCATCGCCACCCGTGCGGACGTCGCCTGGACCATGTACGACAGTCACGGTATCTTCTACCCGCCTCTCCATCGGGAGGTCTGTGTCAACCTTCTATGGCCTTCCGTTAGAGTTTGGTTATTCCACTCGACAGTGCCTTCGGCAGTTGCCAAAGTTCTCACGGTGTATCTATTATCTACCTTTGATGATTCTGTAGAGTACTTCTGTGCATTCATGTCCCGATATTCAGTACTGCTTAGTGTTGCTCTTGATGTGTGTATCAGGAGTATCTTGCCAACTGTAGTGAGAGCAATCAGTGATTACCACAGGCGGATGTTTGATGAGAGATATCTGGTTTCGACTGAGCTAGAGAATTTTGATGATTCAACGCCGCCGAAGGAAGGCTCCGGGGTGGCGACCGAGTAGAGGTCTTGTGCTTTGTTTCTCCCTGTACCTTTATTATCAGCAGAAGTACATACACCGGCACCTGACTCACTGTACCATTCTCTCCCTTCTTGCCTTGGTCGAGTTGCGAGTTGCTGTAAATCATGGACTTTATCGTCGGGGAATTCAGCGGGTGGCGAATTCAGAGTCTGGATTTCACACTATGCTGGAGATTAATCGATGCCTTGTTTGCGCGAGCAACTTTCCGAAACCGCCGTAAGAAATTCTCGCCGTAGAATTTTATCTGAAAAATTCAGATTTGCTGAAACTTCGGAAATTTCCTTGCAGCACTTGATTCACAACGTTTAGAGTATCATTTCGTAGTCACACCATAGTCATGCTGTCCCCTCCTACACAGCCCCACTGTTATTCCTAGTCACACCATAGTGATGCTGTCCCCTCCTACACAGCGGTTGTGTCGCGAGATCCCTCCACGTAAAACGCATTACATAGAGAAGAGGAAACCGATTAATACCAGGGAACGGTTCTTCACAGTTTACTCAGCATCGCTATCAGAGTCTTCACGGATCTCATCAGACACGATCTGTAACCGAAAGGTCGTGGGTTCGATCCCCAGCCTCGACACTACTCACCTCAAGCAGCTCAAGGCTGATAACTGTTGTCTCGTCCCCTAGCAGAACATCACTCTCGAATTGGACAGCAACCTGACCATCACCACCTCCTCCTCAAACAACTGACCGATAACCAGTACGTTCATCCTCAGCTGCTCCATCGCTCCCGCTATGACACCGCAAAGGATGTTGCTGTAGTACCTAAGGCCTCAACCATGGTGGTGTCACGGTCCATGACGACCATTTCTTAACGACAGTCTGTGTCATTCGTAATATTTCGCCGTGCAGTCTGGTACCACCCTCGCCGGCTGCATTCACCGCATGGAGTGCAGGGAGATACGATATTAACACACGTCCACTCTATGATTCTACATTTCATTAGCAATCTACATTCTCGCTATGGCAGGAGGGCGAACGAGGAGAAGCACAGAGCGATGGGGACTCGATACCCACAGAATAGGTCCGCTTTGTCCTTGCGAGACAGCATCCGGTGGCTGGCGTCTGAGGTCCATGGGCAGCTCTACAAAGTCATTGAGAGGGTTCACTGGGAGCACCTGCAGAGTAGCACACAAGGACGTGCAAGGCTGCTGAGGGGAAAAGGGCGGAGCGAAGCTGTCGCTCTACCAGTCGGCATTTCCTCCCCTCAGTGCTGTTGTCCCAGTCGACACACTCCCCGGCTACACCAAGATACATCTTCAGTGCTACTTTGCTCATAACCTAAAATGCATCAGGCGCAGGTTCGATCCCCGGGTGGAACATCTATCATCCTTATCACCTCACAGGCGTCTCTGAAGTCCTGACAAGGCGGCACTCGGCTCTTTATAAGGAACTCGTCCAGCAGGCGGGCACCGATATCAGTGCCCATCCTGTACAGCTCTCCATTCACCTTATCAAAATTACCATCATAATCCACCAGCAGCTGCCTCACCGTGGCGCCGTATCTGATCGTGGCATGAGCTGAGGCAGGAATCCTTCCCACGGCCCATGCATCTCCAGACGACAGCGTTTATCAACACATCACCAACAACTCAGCTGCTGAAAGATTTCCCCGAGAAGTTTTTAGCTCTCTGCAAATATTGTTGACCAATTCACAAAAATTCTCTACGTGCTGATCTTCCGAGTAATACAGAGAACTAGTGATGAGTAATAGATTCCTCAGCGGTGAAGGTTACTGCAGTAAGTTAGTCGGTGGTCCAATGGCCAGTTGCTCTCCAACGCAAGTGAACGGTGGAGCAGCAGCCTTATTACAGTAGTGCCAGCACCTCAGCGTTGCATTTCTCCATTCTCTGGAAACAGGCCTCCCCTCGAGCGGCATGCGACGAGGAGGAGAAGGACGGCGTGGATGCTCCTGCCGTGTGGCCACCACCCGTGCGGAGCATTTTAGGATAAAAACTACGCCCCCGATTAGAAGGCCTGTGAACTCAACACATCAGCTGATTGCAGTGAAATACGTAATGAATCAAGATCAATACCGTACGTTGAGAAACTAGATTAACGGATCGTCGTCATCTACTCCGTGGTCGAAGGAGGAGGAGGAGGGTGCTCTTCCCCTGACTTCTCTTCCTCGGCTGCATCCGTGGTGGTGGTGGTGGGCTCTGAG